>LZPO01117848.1:0-21618 GCA_001675575.1 Neotoma lepida
AGAGATCCGCCTGCCTCTGCCTCCCGAGTGCTGGGATTAAAGGCGTGCGCCACCAACACCCAGCTCCATTATTTTTTCATAGCAACTATAAGTCTTTATACTCCATATGTGTGTGTGTGCACCAAATCCAGTTTCTGAAAGCTGTAAAGGGCACACAGTCTTCCAGTTTATTATATGAGAAAATAAACATAAAATTTACCTTTGCAATTCTGTTGAAGTTCACAGGAAAATACCCTTCTTGAGGTTTATTAAACTCTAATCATTTTCTTGAAAGATTAGCAGCAATTATCATTAAGGTTTAAGCACTTAGCTGTGACTGCTGCAATAAATCTTATTAAGATAACTGAAACATACTTTTCCTGCATGTAGCAACCTGTCTCAGAATCAGGACCATCTGTAAGTGGTGATTGCCTGGCGCACACAGATGGGAGTAAAACAACTGTAAAGCTATACCATTCTTTAATCATCAGTTGGTTCCAAACAAACTGAACCCTGAGTCAGTCTATTTGCATTTGAAAGATTATATGATCGCTGTAATTAACAAACACTCGTCAGGTCTCTGATATAAAACGAATTATGAGTACCTGATTAAAAATAACACTTGAACTGTGCAGACCCCGTTTCTAATCTCTGACAGGCTATAAAAAAATCATATGTTAACAATAGAGGAGCTGGTTTCAAGTTTTTATAGCACACAATTCTCCTACAGATTTAAAATGACAGAAGAAGGGAAGAGAATAATTTATTCTTTCTGGCCTCCAGCACAGAATCATAAGACCTCAGAATCCGTAACTTCGGGGCTATACTAAACTGCTGTCAACCTAAATCAGCTACAAAGGTGAGTACCTGCCCTGCCTTGCTTCCCCTCAAGGCAAGGGAAAAGCACACCCATGTTACTCACAAAGTCCACGTCACGGAATAAGGGGAAAAAATCAAGGAGATCCATATCTTTATGAGAGTGACCACATACTGCTCAATCTGATCTCTTTCCCCTGCATTAATAGCCAGAGGACAGAGACATGAGCTCTGCGCAACAAAGAAAATCAGTTTGTGGCTAAGAATGCTTCACTTCCGGTCCTGAGTGTGTTAGCAAGATGAACTTCCAAATTACAGTTTCCTCATCTATTAAAATAAAGAGATGAAGATATGCACACATACAAACACATGTACACACACACACACACACACACATATTCACAGGCACACACACACATACACACATATACACACACAGGTACATACTCATGAACACACACATACACACAAGTGCACATATGCACAAAGTACACACACATACACACACAGATACACACACACACACACACACATATGCATGCCCATGTACACAAACAGGTACACACACACTCAAGCACAAACACTCTCAAGCACACATGCACACACATCCACACAGCACATGCACACTGGATTCCTGTGAGCTTTAACTGATGTGATCTAAGATCACAATGGTGCTTAAGGAGTGGCTAACACACTCTTGTTAAATAAAGGTAATAACAGAGAGTAATTAATGACAGTCAGCCTTAGCATCTAATGTTGACAATCAGGTCATTTTTCATTCTTGATTAATATAAAGTATTTCTACTTTTTCAAGAATTTATTTAGCAATGAAGAGCAAGTATCTAGAGAGAGGCAGACCGGGTAGCTTAAGTTTGGCTCTCCCACCCATTAGTTTCCTGACTTTGGCAAAGTGGTCACCTTCTCTGTGCTTCTCCTCACTTATCTGTAGGTGGCTGTGATAAGAATCCACTCACAGTGTTGGTAGGGGTGGGACATGAGTCAACACACCCAAATTTAGAATAGGCCCAGGTATCTGCAACTGTTTCCTAAACAGCAATTGTCTGCTATTCACATATGAACTTGGCCCTGGGGGTGCACTAGAGGCCTGACGTGGTCCCTGACTTCATCTGGCTTATATTCTATTGGGCCACAGACTTTGAAAAATAAATGTGAAAATACTTAACTGGAAATTACAGGAGAGGGACTGGGGACAAATCTGAGTACAATCAGCAAGCCTGAGCTGTCTGAGCCAATTGTTCCATCTCAGCTTCTCCATCCACATGTCTCAAAAGAGCTGTCTCGATGCTGGCCAATGAAAGAAATACATCCTGAAGCACAGCGGCCCTGCACAGTGAAGTCTCCATGGGCCATTTATCTCCTTTTATCCAGGATGCCTGATCATCTTAACTGCAGCTTGCTTTGTTGGGATTTGTCTAAAGTTCATTGTTATTATTATTTGCAGGAAAAAGTTTTCTTGACCTCAAATGACCTCATGCTTTGAGACACCAGATGCTGAGGAATATTGAAATTATATTTAAAGCAGTATTACACTCAAATTAAGATGTATTTTCTGCTAGATTACACTTTTAAAAGACCGTCATCACATATTATATACACTTAGATATCAAATGACTGCATTTACATTTGAACCAAAATAAAAGCTGAAAGTGGTTAATGAAGTTCTAATTCATAGCCTTGAATGTTTTTAGCCTACTACATCCAAATTATTTTTTTAAATAACTACCACCAGAAAGGCTAATGTAGTGCAGATGACACCCCAAATATTTGCAATAGGTCACGTGACACCACTGCAGCAGCTCAACAATTGACTATAATAGGTTTAAGAAGGAATGATAGGCTGCCTTGATGTTTAAATAGATAATATTTTCTATTAAATCTTTTTTAAAAAAAAACCTTGATTAACACCAGAAATATTTCTCACTTTGCCAAAAGAAACCCTCATTAAGGAAATTTTCACTGAGTTACATACAATATGCTCATCTGTTACCATGAACTTGTTTTTACTCTATATTCAAAGCTGTATGTTTATTTCTCTGTTCTAGTTCAGTTCTAAAAGCCAAAAATATGAAGCAGATGTGGTGACTCTCTGTGTACTGTGAAGCACAATTACGCTTCTTTGAATTGCTTGGGCTAAACACTTGCCCTCCCTAGAGCACATCGAAGCTGAGAGATGCTTTACAGCCAAGAATCCAGCTTGCTACCTGTCAAGGAACTGAATTGGCAGGCCACAGCTGGCTGATTGCGATGGATGCTTCCTGATTGTCCCCCCAGCCAGAGTCTGTGAGCACAAAAAGTACACAGGGCAAACCTCAGCTAATGGGGTGTGCTATCTTACCCTGAAGAGGGTTAGCTGTGTGATAGCACACTGCAAGATCCACTTTGTGCAGCAATTAAATGTGGCTCGTTGTTCAGTTGGCTCTGCTTCTGAGTTAACAGAAAGCTGGACAATAGCCAGGAGCAAAGGAGAAAACCTCCCAAAGCATGAGTTTCAGGCCTGATTCCTTCAGACCTGTGCCTGCCAGATCCGCCTGGGTTTCAAAAGCACATGATGTTGATTTTTCTTTTGCTGAGAATAGTTTCAAAACATGTGGAAATTGCTATAATTGAAGAGAAGTCTTGAAACAAATGGTAATTTTGTTCTCAAAAAAGAAACTTTCTTCAGGCTGTGGGAGGTGAGGAAAGGAAGTTTCCTTTTCTTCTAAAATAAGTGAATACTGAAAATGATGGCATTCATAGAATCCTGCCTTCATCTTGTCAGTTTACAATTTCAAAGGGGTTTTAAAAACAAAAGTTACTGGAGGATATGTTTGAATAGAAATATATACAGACAACCAAGTTCATGAGGTCATAAGATTAATGCAAATAAGCAGGCCAATAGACCAATAAAGTATATGTTTTTCCTTAAAGAGAACCATGAACCAACAGTCATCCATGCAGAATTCATTTACTTAATTTACTTGAACATTCTGCTGCATGTTAATGAGGCTGAAATCAAAATACAAACGATTTGCTCCCACATGCAAAGGGGAAAAGGACGGGTAAAAAATGTAGAGTCGAAAACTATAAATTGTTACAGCAGTAAGGGCACATTCCGCCCTGTAGCCAGGACCCTGGGTCTTAAGAGAGTAGAAGACATAGACATTCTGTCCGCAGAAAACTAGGATGGTTTCCTATCATTTATCACTAAGTTGGGCCAGATTTTCAGACTAATGTTCAATGACTTCTAGTCTGCTCTCACTGATCCACTCCTTTTCTCTACAAACTACTCAAACAAACTGAATGTGTGAGAGAGAACATAATCAGAAGGCCTTCATACTTTGGCTCTTCATTCTGAGAAGCACCTAATCCTATCTGACCATTGCCAGATATATTGACTCATTATAATCCTTTTCATCTAGTCAGTAGCACTAAGGGATAATTTGTTGTTGTTTTTTTCTGTTCAATTTAATTGCTCCACATTGTGCAGACTACATCATCTCCAGCCTCCCATGACAACCTGGCATTTCTAGTGTGCTGGCCTGGGTTGCTTAAGAAAGGTAGCTTTTCTGTGTTCATTGAATCAGATGGGATTGAGCAAGCTGGAAGGTGAGGCATGGGAGACACAAATGCACAAGGCAGCACTGTGCACGTGCCAACCATCATATCAACAACAAAAAGAGCAGTCCTAATCCGAGTGCGCTACAGTTATGAAGGAAGCAGAGATACTCGTTGCTTCAGCGACTAGCTATCGTGGAGACAGTTGTTGGGATAGAAACAACTGTTTTTTTTGTTTTTGTTTTGTTTTNTTCCCCACACGCTGCTTCCAGAGCCTGATCCAAGCCTCTCACAAATGATTTTTCCCTTATATCTAGATCAAGTCCTTGATCGTAGATAAGGACAAATATAATTTGTCTTGTGGCTCTATATCTCAAGGTAAAGAAGAATACCCTTCGACGAATAGTACCTGTAAATGAATACGGAACAGGCCAATGGACNCAGACCAAGAAATCTGTGACTTATGACATGTGTTCATAGTGAATCTGAGGAAAGCTCTACACTGCAGTGTCTTCACTGCACAGTGGATTGTGCTTCCTCCAGTTGTGAGGAGAAACAAAGACACACTTCTCTCAAACTCAGTATTAAAGGGTGTGTTATTTACCAGACACGAGAATGGACCACAAGACACAACGAAACCCACTTCAAGAGTTTATTAGGGGGATAGGAAAGAAGGGAGAGTGGACAGACCTCACGGAGGAAATGTGACGGAAATGGGGGGGAAGGGTACGGGTGGAGTCCGCTTTTAAAGATGACTTCACACATGCATATAGAGGCTTAAGTACCAGGCATGCGCGTAGATTTCGTGGCCATGCTAAGCACAGATTATGTGGGATAAACGACCCTGGGGTGACTAGGCATTTTGGCTGAATGCTGAAAGCACATGGGGGGCGGTGGAACTCGGGAAGCAGCTAAGAGGGTGTTGGGAATGATAACAGGGTGTGTCCTGGATAGTTTTTGTGTCAACTTTGAGACAATCTAGAGTCATCAGAGGAAGGATCCTCAGCTGAAGAAATAACTCCTTGAGATCCAGCTATAAGGCATTTCCTCATTTTGTCATCAGTAAGACAGGGCCCAGCTCATGGAGGGTGGTGCCATCCCTGGGCTGCTGGTCCCGAGTTCTATAAGAAGGTGGGCTGAGCAAGCCACAAAGAGGAAGCCAGTAAGCAGCTCCCCTCCATGTCGTCTGCAGCAGCTCCTGCCTCTGGGATCCCGCCCTGTTTGAGTTCCTGTTCTGACTTCTTCAGTGATGACCTGAATGCTGAAGTGTAAGCCTAATAAACCCTTTCCTCCCCAACTTGCTTTTTAGTCATGGTGTTTCTTCAATAGAAACCCTAACTAAGACGGGGTAGAAAACTTACCTCAGCTCTTTGTCTGCCACATTAATATTACAATTCAGTGAGTGTGAATAGTATAATGACCATGACAGGAGTGTCTAAGAAGTATGCCAAAGAAGTGAAGAAGAGATAGTAAAAGCTCTATCTAACATGAGGCTGCGCTTAGGCCAAAACAAGAGCTTGCCTGGAACAGTCAGGCAAATGGAACAGGGCACACAATCAACAGCCACCTGTACAAAGCCACCACATAGGAGTCTGGAACATGCTAGTGGGGCTTGCACCATAGAGCGCAATCAGCTGGGTTGTATCATCCTGTGTAGGAGTTTGAACTCANCTTTCAGACATCCAAATGCCATTCCTGGTTTAAAGCAATGGTAGAATGTGATGGAACAGCAAGCAGAGTTCAGGATTTTCATTCTCATATGTAAGTGACATAGCAGATTATTCTCTCTGGGTACAAATACATAATTCCTTATTAACTTCAATCACATGCTATTAGGTGCACTTCTCTCAGAGAAGTTTGAAAGCTGTATCTCATGAATGGGAAGGACAAGCTAAGGAGATTGTGGAAACATTTCCAGTCCCTTTTTAAAAAATCTCCAATTACAATGAACTTCAATTATTCAAGAATAAAATATTTGAATGCAGGGTTCTGAGCTGCAAAAGCTTCAGTGTCACTGCTATATAAGCTGTAAAGGCCAGCGCTTTGAAACACAAGAAAAGACAACATTTCAAATTGTAAAAATGATAATTATTTAACATAGTTCCCACCCCATAATAGTGTCTCCTCAAGTGTGCAGTTGCATGTGATGATTTCTACACAAATATGGAGATGGATACAAACTGAAATGCCAAACATTGACAGGGAGCTCAAAGGAGTGGGCATTACACATGGAATAGAGTTTATAAGAAACCCTGTGCTGTACTAAGGAGAGGTTTTCCAAGCTCTGCTTCATTCAGGAAATCTACTTGGAGACAAATCATGTTTCAATAGGACAAAAGGGAAACCCAAAAGGCAATCTCAGAGATCTGGAAAGAGGATCTGACAGAAGAAAGGCTCTGTGCCACCTCAAATGCAGTAACGGCTCAAAGAGTGGAGTGAGAATTCCAATGACACGGGAAGTGAAAAGTCCTCTCGGTAACCATGTATTTAACTGGTATTGAACACACTATATCAAACCCAGGGAAGCTTTTAATGGATTTAGTCAACTTTCTGCTTCTTGGGGACAAGTCAAGATAAGTACTTGACAACTACTACTACCACAGAAAATACGAAGAGAGAAAAAGGTTTGGGGATTTTATGTTCCTTTCTAAAATGTTAACAAAATATGTAACTATGATCTGTGGAGCCTCAAATTTATCCGGGTACTCCCATGTTTAATGTTTTCTAGATGTAATTGATTGTCACATAGTGTTTCCAGATAGTGCCAGATAGTGTTTCCTCAGAAAAAAACTTCACATTATGCTGGGAAAAGTAAGAAAAAAATAATGTTGACAATATTTCCAACAGGATGAATAAGCATAGCAACTTCTAATCTAAATCTGTCATCAGATTACTGACCTGATTAGTCAGACATCTCTCACCTAAAATAAACAGGACTTAAATAAGGAATGTTTCTGCAGGTGACTAAACCATGTGCTAAGCTAATTCTTGTTAGTCCTGTTAATTCATCGGTGCCCTTGCCTCGCTCTCTCCATATTTTAATTCTAACTTCCTCTGTACTATCTCTGCTGTCAAATATGTCTTCCCCACACAGTGGGCAGACACAGCCACTAATAGCTCCAAGTGTGCGTTCTATCAGTTTGATGATCCAAATGACAGAGGAGATTGGCTCTTTGTCTCTCATGTTTGCGACATATGTACCAGTAATATTTCCCAGATTTAGCAGATTGTATTTATGTATTTTGGAATATGTATATATGTATTTACATATCCATATATGTATGTAACATCAATCAATTAATGAAAAAAGGGGCCATGAATTTGGAAGAGAGCAAAGAACAGTATATAGGAGAGTTTGCAGGTAGGAAAGGGAGGGAAAATGGTGCAATTATATTATAATCTCAAAAAATAAAAGAAAATAACTTTTAAAATGAGTAAGTAAATTCTCATTTCTCACTCAGACTGGCAACTCATGTATAGTGCCCACCTTCAATCACGTGTTCCATCTAAAGTTTATAATGCTGTCTTGGCAGACTTGGATTACAAGCCTCTCCTTGAAGGTTTCCTGAGTTTAGTGTTTTGGGGTCTTTGGCAAAACATGAAGGAAATGTAGTTCACATGAAAGGGCAATAAGCAGAAAAATATGTATTTTCACTCCTCAAATACATATCATCCTAGATTTCTAAGATTTTTGCAATCATCTTTTTAAACAGTTTTTTTAAAGTGGGTGGACTGCAGTGGCAGGTTCTAGACATGGTTTTTTGCAGTGGCAAGTACTAGACTTGGTTATGCTCTCACCAACACACTAAAGTCAATGAAATATGGCAGCAAATACATCACTGGNAAGCTTCAAGAGTGTATTTTAGGCCCATACCCATTCCATCTATTTTTTCCTTATTTTTATTTGAATTCAAAAAAGCCATATCAGCTTCAGTGGAGAGTGGAGTTACACACAGGTAAGCAAAGCTTAGTTACAAAAAGTATCCTGAGATCTTTTCTTAAAATAAGTGAAGTGAGACTATTTTGGGGTGGGGGGTGAGACAGTGAATAGAAATAGAAACCTGAAACTCAGAGAAAATGTCAAGGTCAGAGCCACAGGACTGTCAATATAGAACACAAGCCACAAGAATGAATGGAAATCTAGNGTGAGCCTCCACATGGCCAAGTGCATTTCAAGACACCAAATATTCATTTGATGATATTAGGACTATAGAACCAGTACATAAATGATTAGGGAATGCTTAAACAGTAACTGTATTAATGACAATCTATATTTTTATCATTGTGTGTGTGTGTGTGTGTGTGTGTGTGTGTGTGTGTGCTTACATGCTGTCCACCTCCATCACTTCCCATATTTTTCTTGGACAGAGCCATGAGTTCACCCATTAGGCTAGCCTTCATGGCCAGCAAGCACCAGGGAATCTGCCTTGCTGGGATACCAATCACACACTGCCACACCTGGGCTTTATGAATGGAAGCTGAGGATCATACTCAGGTCCTCTCATACTTGCCCCACAAGCTCTTTGCCCACTCAGCATCTCCCCAGCTCACCAAAGTAGTTATAATTTCCAAAAACAGTGAGAAAAATCAACCATTATCATTCCNGTAGCTAGTGCTTACAACAGCAGTGTAAACATGGGAGGAGTTGGGGCTGCTCTTCTCTACCTTGTGATCAGAGAGCACATGCAGAGCTGATCTGCACTGTGATGGCCCACCCAGGGAAACTCTGATATTACCATATGTATCCCTTTATGTGTCACAACTTTGCAAAAGAAATCAGAGGCATCTTAAACTCTATGAATAAATAAACACTATATTCTGAAATTCATTAAAATTTTCCTCAATTGTTGATGACCCATACTTATATATAACTACATGCAATTTTATGTATTTTATTTTTATTTTTGAGACTATAATATAATTACATCATTTCTCCCTTCCCTTTCCTACCTCCAAATCTTCCCATGCCCCCCATTTATTCACTTTCAAATTAATGCCCTTTTTCTTTGTTGTTTTATATATATTTAATATATAATTACTAAATACACTAATATAACCTAGCTGATCCATATAAAGTTTCTTATATGTATGTTTTCAGGGCTGGCCATTTATTTGGTATTAGATAACAAATTGATGTGCTCTTCCCCACTCTCAGCATTCACTAGATGTCTGTAGCTCTTTTTGAAGGGTTGGGGTCTCTTGAGCTTCTCTTTTTAATTTTGTGTATATGTTGCAGAGGGCAGAATGGAACAGTGTGTATACAAGTGCAGTGTCCTTGAAAACCACAAGGGGGGATCAGATCCCCTGGAGCTGGAGTTACAGGCTGTTGTGAGCCACCTTACATGGGTACTGGGAACTGAACTTGGGTTCTCTGCGAGGAGCCATATACGCTCTTAACCATTGACCCAATTCTCCAGCCACTAAGTAACTTATGTATTTGTATATAATTGCATATTTTATATAAATATGTAAATAAATAGNTCATACAAATAGCATTTTTATATTTTAAATGTTGAGAATATGCATTAATATACATGTAACTTATCTGTATGAGCAGAGTAAGAGAAAATGAAAAAGTGCATGTATTGAAATGAAACTTCTGAAAAATAATAACATTCTACTAATATTTAGAAATGTTTTCCTTAATTTCTCACAGGCTCTCTTAGGCAAACTTAAGATTAGTTTATTCCCAAAGCAGCCATAATTTTCACTATCACTGTGATCTAAGAACTAAAAATTGCCACTTAAAAAACATACTCCTCAAAATAGAACAATTGTAACCCCATATCAGAAATTGTTCCATGAAGACAATGAAAATAGAAATTACTGGCCTATTAGCTTCAGTGTATATTTAACTGTATCCCATTTAGGTATTGACCAAGTGTACATCCACTGTACCTCAGAGAATCCTGAAGCCTAATATATATATATATATATATATATATATATATATATATATTACTTATCCTGAATTATTTATCCTAAAATTTTAAAGGCATCTGCTATATTTTATAGACTTTGAATGGATCTATATTAACTGCCTGATATGTAAACTCAATGATCCTACAAGCCCAAATGGCCATTCTGTATCCAAATGAAAAATGTCATGTGAGCCCTTTGGCCTTGAAGAATTTTACCCAGACTGGATTATTTATGAGGATTACATGCTTTAGTCACTAATAAATCTTGCAGCCATACTCTATGAAGAAACCAATTTTCTTTATATTAAGTTGTGGGAGTCAATGATGGCTGTGAGTGAACTGCTTGAGAAGTAATCTATAGATGCACGTCTATACAGTGAGCCATTTAAGAACATTTTCCTCTTAGCAACAGAAGGTGGTACTTCGCTTTAGAGTTTATTTCCTTATGGAANATATCCTAGTGATAAAAATGACTCGGAATATTTTGTGACTCTGAAATGCAATAATTAAAACATAATCTGTTCTTTAGGAACTCTATCCTGTTCTAAATTTGACAAACACAACTGGGATAGCTCAAACTATATTTGGACTACCTAGAGAGAAAATCATGTGACTTTTTTACAAAACTGATACATGCACCAACCACAGCAGTATGATATGAGATCACAGCCTAAATATACTCCCTAAATATTATGCATAGGCAAAAATTCAACATACAACATATGTCATAAATTTAAGGCACATCTAGACCATTAAAATATAGCTTAATGTCTCAGAAAGTACAATGAGGTTCATCTTTTCTAAATCCTTTGTAGAGCTGGTTTAAGAGAGTGCACTATATATCTATTATCTTCCTATTTAAAATCACATTAAAGAACTACAAGCAAAAACAAAAGAGACTAAATGTTCAGCCATACTAAGATTAGGAATGAAGGCGATCAGCAGGTGAGAAATATTAGAGCCACAGAGAGGCTAACAGAGTTCAGTCTCAAAGGCTGTAGAAGACTAACAGCTGTCTCCATCAAGTGTCCCATGGAGTACCAAGTTAGGAGTGAACAGAATAGGAAATAGCAGAATGTGACAATGTTGTAATGCAGGGAGACAAATTTAAAGGACTTTCCATAGTCTTGTATTTTATTGAGCTTTCCCTCTTCTTCTCAAGCAAAGTACCAAGGCTGTAACATTTATCTGAGGAAAAGGCTGTGCAAATGCCCCATTGGTGATGCTTAAAGTTTCAGAAACTTTTAAACCAAAACGTTTAGAATACTGGCCTGGTGAAATGTCTCAGTGGGTAAGAACTAGTTGTGGCAAGCCTGAGGACCTAGGTTCAAATGTTGTGAGGAAAGAGTATAAGATGTTTGATAATTGAAACTTCTTATCCATACCTGCTGCCAAGGTCACAAATACATCATTGACAAAGCCTGATGGTGGGATATCAGTGGCTAGGAAAAAACAGATAGTTACTAGTGCAGACTTCAAGGAAAGATGCATTGCCAATGACCTTGATATCACCAACTTGGAAGAACATAGACTTGAGGACATCCAGTGAAGTGGTTCAAAGGATTTGGCCTTGAAATGTGAGGTTTGACTTATACCATAATCAGTGCATTTACTAATGTTTTCCTTTCTCTGTATGTATAGGATTAGAGTTAAGTGGCTATTTAAAAAAATAATGACACAACTTACACTCAAAACCACACCAGTTTTGATGAGCTGGAGTCACTATATTTTCAAGAAAATTTGACTGGCTTATTCCTGGAAAACAATCTTGTACCTTCTTATCTCCATTTATTATTAGACTATCATAGTGGATGGCTATTTTGGCTTCAGCTAGGTGGCCAGCACCTCTCTTTTAAGGGCGTAGCCAAAAACCTGAGCCCCTTGAAAAATTGGGGCAGCTACGTGAGCACTCTCTGGTCTCTCGCTCGCTTCCTTCCCTGGGGATCGTTTTGGGATGGTCCTATTCGCGGTCTAGCTGTTCACTGCGATCTTAGAAGGCAGAGAATTCATCGCTGGATTGCTTTCATGTCCGTCCTTGCTACCTTCCCCCTTGTTCGTAAGTTGCTTATAAATAAAGCTATTTTGATAAAAAATATAATAATTGAGCTAGCCGTATAATTAACACCTACAGACTATGACTAATAAGCTGCTCTCCTTACCTACGTGGTTATCCCAGTCTCTCTGAAAGCCTGTGTTACAGCCTATTGGAGCTCTCTTTAATTTTTTGTTTCTTCCAGCAGTCGTAGGGCTCACCCAGTACTAGTGATACATTTGATAGTTCATAAATAGGCATTTCCATAAGGGGAGAAACAAAAAAAATCTATAGATTTTCACATAGTAAAAAATCAACAAAATTAATCAAAATGTACTGTAGTCACTCCCTGTTTTGTGCTGTCTGGATTTATATTACTCTTCCTAGTCTTTCTTCCTAAATATTATTTAGGCAGGCTTATAATCTTCAGNAAAACCAACAGCACAGGGAAAAATGACTCAAATTGAACAGAAAATANCTGACAAAATTTATAATTAGCCTTATGAAGAAATTGAAATGGCTCTTGTCTCCATAAAGGAAGAATTAAAGGTTATAAGAAAAAAGTGCAGTTAGAAAATAAGACAAGGCTTGAACATTTTGGGGGGAGAGCATTTGTATATAGCACATTCTGTACTCTCAGTTCATTACCAACACACACACACGCACCCACACACACACACACACATGCACACACACACATGCACACACACACATGCACACACACACATGCACGCACACACACACACACCCCTTTGAAAGTTAAAGTGTATAATTTGTTTTTTAAGGCAACAAAAAGTTAATGAAATGAAAATATTAAATAAATATGGCAGACCAGCCCCCACCATTATTTACCTCAGGGACTCTTGAGGAATGAGGGATAAGAGACTTCNTTAGAAGTAGAGGGGAGAGAAACAGAGAGAAAACAGAATAAACTCGAGTGGGCCTGGATCCTTATGCACTGGCCCAGAACTTTATTCCAAAAGTCTATTTATAACAATGCCAAGGGGTGGAGCAAAAGACCTCCCCCTTGCTAATTAGTCAAGTGTAGACTCCTACAAACAGCTGATACTCAGGCCCATGGTCCAATCAACCTCTTATGCAGTCCTGCTGGGTACAGCCACTAGGAAACCTCGTGGTCTCCAACAGGTCCCTCTCTTTATATTTTAAAAGAAAAAACTCTTGATGCAACCACATCAAACTTAAAGACTAACAGATCAACATAATTCTAACATAAATATTGCTATACATCGTTACAATTCTCTCAATCTTACATCTTAAAGCAAACTCTTAATCCTATAAACCTACTCTAAATCTACAAACCTACTCTCAACCTTAATTCCTACAAACCTACTCTCAACCTACAAACCTACATTCAAAAACAATTTCTTAATAGAACTATACAAAACATAACATTAATTCAATTCACTCAAGTAACACGAAAATACTTTTTATATTAAATATACTGAGGAATATTACCACTCCTCCTTTTCTAAAAAAATCAAAAAAATAAAACCAAACTTCTCTATTTAAACACCTCCATTTTTACATAAACAGTTCCATAAGCAGTTCATAATCCATCACTGTTGTTAGAGTCTATATGCATAGAGTAAATTCAAATTGTCCATTGTACTGAAATCATTGCTGTCCATTTCATTTCAAAAGTTCAAAAAGAGTTCTGGTACCATTCCTAAAAGTTCCTCTGAGAATTTTAGGTCAGGGCCTGGCTTGTCAGCTGCCCTTAAGTCCATGTATAGCTGTCAGAGTTGTAATGACTCTGAAGCAAACAATTCCAAATACAAAAAATCCCATAACCAAGACTTTTCAAGTCTCTCTGAAACTTCCACTTTCAGCTGCCACTCGCTGAGCTTTGCACTCTGTAGCCTTCCATAATCTGGCTGCTCCAGGACAGGCTAGAGAGCTTCACCTTACAGCCACATGGGCTCAAGGCTCCTTTAGCTGCCATGAGCTGAAACTGTGACTGTCCCACAGCAACCCTGGCTTTGGGAGGAAAACCCATTACTTGCATCACTGATGGTCCAAGTGCTCAGCAAACTGGTCCCGGAAGCCTTCGTATGCTTCCTGTTGCATGGCTGCCTCACTGCTGGGAGCTTGGGCTGCAGTTCCGGTAGAGGCTCTGGCTGGCTGTTCAGCCTGGAGTACAGTTCTCACCTCTACAGCTTCCTGTTCTCCAGCATGTCTCAGCAGCTAGTCCTGTACTGACACCGCTTCTGCGGTCCTGGAAGCAGTCTGGTCTCTGCTGCTCTGCTCGCTGTTCACTTTTCTGTGGCATGGCATCACTGCTGGGCTTTCCAAGCTGCTGCCCACCGCCATTTGCCTTTCTCCCTGGGTAGCATCTCAAAGGTTGCAGAACATTGCTGCTCTCACTGTCTTGGGGGTCTGCCACATGTTCTGTGCTGGTGCCTTCACTGGCTCCTGGTGTCTGCTGCTTGGGAAGCTATGATGCTCCACGAGTTTTCGCAGTGGACACTACTTTCTGTTGCTACTTTCTGAAGCTAGCAGTCTATGGAGCTGCTTCTTGCTATTACGGGTGGTTTCTGGAACTGCCAAGTCTGTAGTCCGTCATGGACACTGCTCTCCATGTCCCAGGTTGGGAAAACCTACTCTAAATTACTTTTTTCACCATATCCTTAAACCTAAAGCCTATATATTCTACACCTANATTTCTCTGACTTACTTTATTTATATTTCTTATTTACAACTAGCATAGCCATTTACTACATGTATTTGCATTAAGCATTTAGACTTACATTCAATATTTATACTTTTTCAAATATCTAACTTAGCAAACATCTACAAGAGATATATTACTTCTTATTCTTAACTAACTTACACTAGGAAGAATCTTTTAGCAAACTCTCTATAGGGCTATCCTAAGCCTATATTTATAAACCTTACCTAAGTCTCACTTAAGCCTAAACCTTACCTAAGACTTTCTTACATTCTATAGGTCTGCTTTATAAATCTTAACATCTAGAAGAGATCTCTTAACTATTATCACTTTACAAATAGCAGAACTAACTTAACACTAAAGCAAACATCTATATTTCTTAACACTTAGAAAAGATTTTTAAACTAAATTATTAACAAGACCAGAAGTACACAAATCATTTCTAAAGTTCAAAGTTTATAGTGAAGTTCAGAGTTTATAGTGAAGATTTGATAATATTCTAAAAGTTCTTGAGAGTTTAAAGTAAGATTTGTCAATGGCTCTTTCAGCGATGGGATTTANTGAGTTTTATTGCTACGGAGTTGTAACACTTGTTACTAGGGGACTGTAACATTCTCCAGACAAAGCCATACCCCAAAGTTGCCTTTCCCATGGCTGAGCTCTCTCAGCCATTCTGGAACCGGCAAAAATGCGCTCAGCAGCAAACAGTTTCTAATTAGAGGCTGTCCCTTAAACCCAAATTCCTAACAGCTTCCCTGTGCCATAATTTCAGACAAATGTTTCTATTGCAGCAGAACTTTCAGTTTGTTCTACCAAAAAGCTTCGCTTCAGGCTGAGGGTGAAATTACCATATTGAACTGCCATAAAGCTCTTAGCAAAAAATTCTTGAGCAACTATTAGACCACATAAGGCACTGTTTCAAACCTGCATTGATACTACATTTCCCAGAAAGCCTTTTGGATATGCTAGCGAACTTTCTGATTCCCTATACAGGGTTTTACTTTTGCAACAGGAGATTTTTCTTTCATAAGCTTGCTTTAGGATGTCTGTGCCACCTGCTTAACAGGTGTATCTCTCCAGTTAGATCTTTCATGTGACCCAGTTCCTGAGCGGATTTGTGTTCCTTTGTCCTCTCACTCAGGCAAAATCCTTAGGGCTTCACTCTAGGTCAGTGAGGCAAACTGAAAGCTTTGTTTCAGAAAGATCCTTTCTCCGATAGAAAAGAAAACTCCTCCGGATCCTGTCCCAGCCTTGCTCCTTCCCCAGTTAGTGTCTCTGATGCAGCAGCACAGCCACAGCTGAGAGGCTCGGCTTTACTGCTTCCCCTACAGCCCCTCCCATCAGGAAGGAACCTGCCTGCCTCTGCAGAGGGATTTCTGACTGCCTTTTCTCCTGGCTTGAAAAGACAGAGCTTAGAAGAGAGGTTTTGCTCTGTCCTAAAGGGTTTATTGTTTTTCCTTAGAGCTAATCACATGTGATTTTCCTACAAAGGTCAGGTGAATCTAATTTATCCTTACAGAAAGGGAAACTGAGAAAAGTTCTGAAAAGCTTTTTAGTGTTAAGTTTTTCCCAAGAGAGAGAAGATGAGCAAGCTTTCCCAAAACTTCTATTCTCTTCTTTGATAGATTCCCCAGGATTTTGTGTTCATAGTCCCATAGTTAGGCTCATCTTATCCTACTTTACCCTAAGCATTTTCTTTTCTATATTCCTAACCCAATATTTCTATTTTCTACCTTCCTTAAGTTTTATAGATAGAAGAGAGAGAGAACCTATAGAGAGAAATCTAATGCTGCAGCCTTGTGATATTTCATCGCCTACCCTGTACACCTGAGAATAAAATACCATTGCCTATATTTTTCAATTCCTTATTGGCATGCCTACACTCACAATGCCCCCTCAATCCTTTCACCAAGTCCTAGGTTTATTTTTTTTCTTTTTTATCTTTTTTGTTGTCCCTGTTCAGGTGCCATCTGTGGGGGACCAGCCCCCACCATTATTTACCTCAGGGACTCTTGAGGAATGAGGGATAAGAGACTTAGTTAGAAATAGAGGGGAGAGAAAACACAGGATAGACTTGAGTGGGCCTAGATCCTTATCTACCTGCCCAGAATTTTATTCCAAATGTCTATTTATAACAATGCCAAGGGGTGGAGCAAAAGACCTCCCCCTTGCTAGTTACAGTCAAGTGTAGACCCTTACAAACACCTGACACTCAGGCCCGTGGTCCGATCAACTTCTTATGCAGTCCTGCTGGGTACAGCCACTAGGAAACCTAGTGGGCTACAACAAATAAAAGAATTAAGTAAAGTCAAGTTGGTGGTATATATCTATGCAGTCCCAGCACTTGGGAGACTTAAGCAGTGTCTATGCAGTCCCAGCACTTGTGAGACTTAAGCAGGAGGATCANGGCAGTGCAAAACTAGCCTGGATTCTCAGTAAGACACTCGTTTAGAGATAAATACATAATAATGTAATGTGTGTGACATAAAAGCAAAAGGAACAACTACTGATAGAAAGAAGGCACCACAACAGAGAGGAACGTGGAGCTTGGGGAAGATTGTAGGGTTGGCAGGTAAATAAGGACAAAACCTGAGAACACATCTTTAAAAAGTGACTTAATGAAAAATGAAGCAGCACATAAGGACAAACTGAAAATAAACGAGTATGCCAGAAGATAACCTCTAGGAAATTCTTGAAACAAAAAGCATAACTTTTTTAAATGAGATAAAAGAAAAAGAGCATAAAAATCTAATANCCATCTCATAAAAATTAAAAAGAGAAAATAAACCCAAAAGTATAGAATAAAAGAATTCAAAAAGAGGAAACAAAACAAAAATAATTGACAAGATGAAGATACTGTCAAGAGAATATGTTTGAAGTGAAGACAGAAATGAATCTTCATGGTGAAATCCTGTGACAGTGCAGTTGGAAAACTGGAATCAATAAAGCCAAGTGTAGAAAACTCACCCAGGCTCTCAGGGAAATGACAACACCTGGAGGACANTGCAATCTTTCAGAGGAAAAGATCTTAAAACAAAGTCAAACCAATATTGGGAGTTATAATGCATAATTGTTCAGCTACAAATGGCAGACTAAATGGAAAAGCAAAATCTAAGTTATAAAGGCAAGCATTCTACCAACTGTGTGGCATCCTCAACTGAAAGGAAGTTTTGATCCTCACATTGTACACATAAATTATCCAGTATCCATGAAAATAAAGCCTTCCTCAGCCAGCACTAACTTTAACTTCACAAGAGCCTTTAAAGACATCATACACCCTCTCCCCATTCCCTGCCACCTGTGGCAGGTGGGAGAGTGAGACCTGAGGTCACAAGAGCAGGAGAGCTGTCCCAGCCCTTGCTCCTTGCTGTATGGGGTAAACTAGCAGGGGCAGTGCTGGAGAGCTCACTCTGGTGTTGAGGATGAGAGAGAGCAGGTGGGCTGACCAATCCTGCAACCACCCAGGCCCAGAACCAGGACTATGATTTGACCAACCCCAACATCGACGGCATCTATGATCTACTGGAGCATGTAAAGGGGCNGGTCCTGTAGACCTGAAGATGCAAGATCTCCACAACACAGGGCAACAACAGAATATCCAAGAGGAGTCCCAGTAAGGGCCAAGTATCGACAGTGTAGCGGAAACCAGAGGCCTCGAACAAAACCAAAGACTTTTTACAATGAACATTTGCAAGTAAAGATATATGGATAAAGGGTATACTGTGTGATTTGATGTGTTACAATACAGTTCCAAGACGGAATTTTTTTTTTCTTTTCTCTCTTTTTTTCTTCTCAAATTTTATTTTATTTTATTTTGGGGAAGAAGTTGCAGGGGCAGAAGGTGGATACAAAGGGATGGGAAGATGAGTGGGATCAAGATACAAGATGTGAAAGCCACAAAGAATAAATGAAAGCTTTTTATTTAATTAAAAAAGGATGGATATGGGAACAGGGGTTGGCAAGTAAAAGGAAAGAATTTTTTAAATAAAAAATTATAAATAAATAGTTAAAGGACACAACAAAAGGATGGATACATCATACATCATGGGATAGAATTAAATACTAGAAATAAACTCAAACTTGGGCCAAAAAAAAAAGACATCATACACATGAAGGAGAAGCCACTGTCCATCCTCTACTGTTCAGTAGTGTAAACTTAACTGAGATTGTCAATGTTATAGCAAGAATTTTTAATTCATTAGCAATCCAATGAAATGCAATCATTTCTAATCAGAAATCATTAAGTGAGGTTTATCAGAAAGGTCCTTAAAGAGTCCTAACTCACAGGAAAGAAGGCTTTCCTACCCCCCTTCATACTTGAGGTGTCCCCCAGCAGAGACCATGAAGCCGAGGAAGCCTCAACAGCCACACAAGGTTGCTGGGATGATCCCTAAGGCTGGCAGATAAGGATGGAACTTGCCTGTCACTTAGTTACAGGACAATTACCATACCAGCATAGAGCTAATAACTACAGTGTCCCTTTTGTGAATGTGGACATTAATAAAAAGGAATGGATTAAGGGGCATATTTAGTTTATGAAGGCTAATGAAACAGACTCATGTGCTTACCACCTGGCTACTGATTAGATTACAATGACCTACCCAGCTTTCCTGCCTCTAGGATACTCTCAGGAGAGCAGTACCAATTTNGCCCCCAGAAACATCAGCTGGCTTGAATCTGTGTCAGTTATTCCCTTGCTTTTTCTCTTCAGTCTTAGCACATATAGCTGTGTTCTTTAAATATTTTTACATCTTTCATGTTTTTACAGCATGCATTATATAGTATCCTATAACTTTCTTTAACCAGTATGTTTTTGAAATTCATGATGATAACATGAAAGACTCAGGCAATTTATTTTTCATTGCTAAATAGTATTCTACTTGTAAGGTTACATCAATTTATGTACATTGTACTTTTGTGGTAGCAGTGATGGCGGATCTGGTAATAATGGAGCTACTGCTGGGAACTGAACACAGGATCACACATATGCTAAGCAGGCATTTGCACTGACTATACCTTTGAAACCTGAATTCTATTATTGATAGAGATTTGAATAGAAATGTTTGATATTGAGGTTGCCAATTGTCTTACTTAGAGTTTCTATTGCTATGAAGAGACACCATGACCACAGCAACTCTTATAAGGGAAAACATTATAAGGGAAAACTTATAAGGGATGCCTTGCAATTCAGAGGTTTAGTCCATTATCATCATGATAGGACATGGTGGCCTGAAGGCAGACACAGTACTGGAGAAGGAGCTGAGAATTCTACATCTTAATCCAAAGACAACAGGAAGTGATACTGGGTGTAGCTTGAGCATATATGAGACCTCAAAGCCCACCCTCATAGTGACACACTTCTTCCAACAAGGCCATACCTACTCCAACAAAGCCACACCTCCTAATGGGGCCACTCCCTATGTGTTTTGGGGGGTCCATTACATTCAAACTGCCACACCAATGTTACAATGCTATTATAAACAGAAGTGCTTTGAATATTCTTATACATTTCTCCTGGTGCTTATTTTTAAGATTTTCTCTATGTTACACCCCTAAGGTAGAATTATTGGGTCATAGGATATGCCTACACTTTAACTACCACTGATCTTTCACACGATTTTTGTACCAACTTATGTAGGCTGTATTGTTATAGGAGTCCATTCTGCCTTCTTGAAATCATCATTTCCTGGCTGGCTAAAAGCACTTCTTACCAAGCCTGACAGCCTGTGTTCAGACCTCAAAAACCATGTGATAGAAAGGCGAAACTGACTTCGATGAGCTGTCTTCTGACCTCCACAGGTATAACATGGTATGTCATGGGTTCACACACACACACACACACATGTACACACACACATGCACACACACACATGTACACACACACATGCACACACACAGACACACACAACAGAGACATTGAGAGAGAGAGACAAAGGGAGAGAAATAATAAAATATATTTTAAAGAATAGCATTTTCCACCTTCTATACATATGGAAGGTTCTAAGCAGTACTCTGAACTTACTTATTTTTTTATTTTGGTGAGAGTATAAAATATTCCATATTTTAATGTTCCCTTTCTTTTCCCTGGTGAAATGCCTGCACATGTGTCTTGTCTGTCTTTCTATATGATTACCCCTTTTTCTTGGTCTTTCCATGATATGAAAACTAGTTTTGTCAGCCAGCTCTCTATGTGCTACAATACCAGCCCATAATTCCCAGCATTATAGCCCTGTTTATAGTGTGCTTTGATAAGAAAATACTCAATTAATATAGTTGGTTGCCAGGGCAAACATACTCTCTGATGCTCTATCTTCTTTTAATAGTAGGTTGATCTTGATGTCATATTGTTATTCTAAGAATCAGCTTTTGTCTGTGTGGTCACATGCATAGGAATATTAAAATAGAAATGTTTTCATATGTGGACAGTTACTTCTCAAAGTACCATATACTGGTGATGCTCTTCCTACACCAGTAGCCGACTTCTTTTCTGTTTTTACTCAACTTTCCGTTGGTTAATGCGTTTTTATGATGTCACTCTTCTGCTCCCATGGCTCTCATTTCACAGTTCTCTGGCTTTGCCTCTCACTCACTACAGACTCACAAGTTTGAAAGTCTGACCACTTCTT
>LZPO01117849.1:16091-40135 GCA_001675575.1 Neotoma lepida
TGGCTTAACATTAGGAAAATCATCCCACAGAGTAACCAAGGGCTCAGGCTTCAGCAGGTAATTGCTGCACTCTGTATGAGGCCAGGCTGGCATAAAGCAGAGCTGTGAGGTAGCTGGCATCTGTTTGCCTCAGTGCATCACATAGATTTTTCTTCTTTTTCCCCCATGTCTTATATTTGGTCACATGTCCCCACCATGTGCCCTGTACATCTGTATTGTCTCAATTGTTCTCATATTTGATAAATAATTTATTTTAAGGTATTACAGATTTTAAATTTAGTTTAGTGCTCAGTGAGATAGGCTTACCATTTGCCACTCAGTCTGATGACCTGGGTTGGATTTTGAGAATCCATATGATGGATGGAAAGAATTAACTCCTTCAAGCTCTTCTCTGATGTCCATATACCTGCCTGGGGTTGTATACATAGCACTCCTTCCAAATAAATGAGTGAATACAATTTAAATATTAAAAATTGTTTATTTTCTTATTTGTGATAAAAGAACTATAAAGAGAAGAGAGCCTTTAATGTAAGGATTGGATGGTAAGATTTCATGCCTCTAATGGCATTCTGGAAAGAACAAGCATTTTTTTTTAATTTTTTAATTTCTTTGGAGCATTAGCAGACTTTGCACTGAAAATATTAATGAAAGGGTGATCTTGGAGGGCTCATATCTGATCTTTCCTCTGCCAGTCAATTAGTATCATGATTAAGCCTAATCAGTGTTGTTAGTTGTTTTTGCTTTTTTGGGAGACCTGCCACTCAGCTCCTAAATAAATTACACATGGAGCCTTAGTCTTACTTATAAATGCCCAGCCTTAGCTTGGCTTATTTCTTACCAGCTTTTCTTAACTTAAATTATCCCATCTACTTTTTGCCTCTGGGTTTTTTCCTTTCTTTACTTCTGTATATCTTACTTTCACTCTTACTCTGTGATTGGCTGGGTGGCTGGCCCCTGGTGTCCTCCTCCTTCTCCTTTTCCTCCCAGATTCTCCTTCTATTTATTCTCTCTGCCTGCCAGCCCTGCCTATCCTTTCTCCTGCCTCACTGTTGGCCATTCAGTTCTTTATTAGACCATCAGATGCTTTAGACAGGCAAAGTAACACAGCTTCACAGAGTTAAACAAATGCAACATAAAAGAATGCGACACACCTTTGCATCATTAAACAAATGTTCCACAGCATAAACAAATGTCACACATCTTAAAATAATATTCTACAACAAATAAGCTTATATATTTGGATTGCTGTCTTCTTCCCCTCTATAAAATGAAGTATTAGGCTGGCGATTTCAGGTCCCAGAGGCTAGCACTCTACCTGCACATAGTTGTTATCCTCTCTAAATGTGGGATAACTGGAGATTTTCTGGTCTGTGCTTCAAAGTCACCTCTTGGAAGCCACCATCTGTTTGCCTCTTTAGAGGCTTGCTGTGTAACTTCAGGCAACAGGCCTGAAAATTCTGTGTGCTAAGTCAGAAGCTAATGGGAGATTGGTCAGTCCTCATGAGTTCGGTCAAAGTCTTGTAAAAAATATAGAGGTCTACCAAAGGGATCTTGGTATAAAGTGATAATCTCGGCTTCATATTTATGCTTTTTTCAGGATACGTGTAGAAGGCAAGGCAAGGTGGAGGTAACCAGTGTTAATGAATTATAGACTATGAAGTTGTTATAAAAAGTAAAAAAAAACAGGAATAGTCAATATAAAATCAGAGAAGAGTCATATCTACATCTTATTTGTTGAAGTTTGAATATAAAAGGAACTTCATAAGCTCATGTGTTGGAAAAGCTGGTTCCAAGCAGCTGGTACTGATTTGGGAGGTTGTAGAACTTTTAGGATCACCTAGTAGAGATGGACCACTAGGAGTGGCCCTTGAGTGTGTCAGTCTGATTCTGCTTCCTTTTCTCATAGCTCATCTGTTTGGATCTGTGATCTCCTGCAGCTCAGAGGTTTCTCAAACTCTCTTTGTAGCCAAGGTTGACCTTGAAGTCTTGATCCTCTGATTCTACCTCAGGAGTCCTGGAATTACATATATTCACCATAACACCTGGTTTATGTAGTACCAGGAATTGAACTTAGGGCCTCATGCACGCCAGGCAACCATTCTAATGGCAAAACTACTTATCCAGTTCCCATTTCTGCTTCTTGGTCCACCAATACCAGAACAAGCCCTACCACAAGCCTTTGCTGCTTTGGACTGAACCACTTCACCTAGGACGGTATCACTGCTAAGATGATATCACTGTACCCCCTTGAACCATGAAGCACAATAAAAATTTCTTTCCTTAAGTTGCTTCTGACAGATGTTCTGTCGTAGCCACAAAAAATAACTAAAACACCATCCATCAGCTTTACTTATCTCACTAAGAAAGGTCAGTGGATACTTGTCAAATATTTTCTTAGGAAAATTGACATTTTCCCCTAGAATATTATAGCTAACATATCAATATTGCCAGTGGGAATAACTCAGTGGGACTTATACCCGTGCAAATATAATTCTTTCTTCACATGCTGTGTTTGTATTTGTCAGTTCATTCACTCCACAAACAGATCTTTATTTAAGAATAGATTATGAGCTGAGTGTTGGTGGCACATGCCTTTAATCCCAGCACTAGGGAGGCAGAGGCAGGCAAATCTCTGAGTTTGAGGCCAGCCTAGTCTACAGAGAGAGTTCCAGGACAGTCAGGGGTACACAGAGCAACCCTGTCTCAAAAAAACAAAGCAAAACATACAAACAAAGAATGGATTATGTGGTTACTACAGTGTGACTATAAAGAATATAAAGGCAAAGGAAATACTTTCTTTGTAATGGAAAGTCTCAATGTAATTGAAAAGATGCATAAGCAAACACAAATACATCCACATAAGAAACATTATCATATTTTCTTTGAAGTGACATGGTACAGAACTTCAGAACAGGATGGGATTCAAAGTTTAACAGGGAACCTGATAAAAATGGAAGAATAAAGGGCTAGGCATGGCCTTACTGAGAAAACAATGGCTTGCCAAATTGATGTTCACCACAAAATGACAGAAGCAAAAAGCATGGAAATTTACCCTCTCTCCACCTTGTCAGCAAACTCTTATTTCCAGTGCTTAGAGTCCATGGTCAACATGAGAGACTTTCAGGAGATAATACTGAAATGATTGGAAGAATTTGATTGTGCACACATTGAGTTTTGCTTTTCTATTTGAGTCCTATGGGAGCTCTGTAATGCTATGAAAAATAAGATCAGTTAATCCTTGCTCATTCTATAAATCTCAAAACCCAACAGGCTATACACAGAAGAAACAGCTTCTACTGATAGACAGATCATTGAGCCTCAAATGGCATCCTGTACACACCATATATGATGTTTATATTGCCTAACCAATTTTAATCAATTCAAAACCTGAGCTTGGAATTATATTAATAGATAGTTGCTATGTAAAATAAATGTATATAGTGATAGCACATTTCTCTGATATTATTTCAGAGAACTACATAATAGGTACAAAGAGATTAGAGGAGAATGTTCCATAAATGGTAACTAAATGGTATGATCCTGAAGCTAACATTATTTCTTAGACTAAGATGTCACTAATATTTTTGNAATGGGGCCAGGAATGGTAAATAATGGAAAAGGGTCTCAAGCTTAATTATATGAATTAACTTCAAGTTGTAGAAGGCTGCAGTATTTTATCTTGATGGGTTGGTATGAAGACCCAAATATACATTCAGCATAATTTTTTGTTGATAATTATTAATAATTTTTGTTTAATAAAAGTCCCTAATTTATTCATATTTCTGAGGATCTTCTTTTCTTTCTCAAGGGTCTACCCAAGATGGCAGCACTATGTAGCGGTCATATCTCCTCAAGTGTCTCTTGATTGTGAGAGTTCTGCAAAGTTCTTTGTTTTTGATAGTTTTAGGTATATATCAAGTACTTTGCAGATTGTTTCTTAGTTGGTATTTGTCAGAAGTTTCTCTCAAGTTCAGCATTTATGTTCTTGAGGAGAAGACTCCTGGTATAAAGTGATTTCCTTATGCCCCGTGAAACCATGCTTGAACATCATGGTGTTTGACCCCTGGGTCAAACATGGGCCTGGGTCAGTTGGCTCAGGTAGGTCTTGCAGGTTTCTGCATGGTCCAGTGGATCATGGATGCTGGTTGCCTTATTTCATTTTTTAGAAAGAAATCACAGTGGACAACCTCAACTGAAGGAGAAAGAATCACAGCCCATCTCTGCATGGGCAGAATTTCTACATAAATTACTGAGAATTCCACTGCTCATTGATTTAGTTGACGTATAATTTCTCTTCATCAACGCATACACATGGATTTTTACTTTTATTCTTACAATTATAAACCAATACTACTTTATTTTATTGTTCAGATTGTTGGATCTTTGATTATTTTTGAGACACTCTTTCAGTATGCTTTTCCCCCTAAATAATCTTTTATTTATTGGTACAATGAGATGCTCCAGGCTCATAGACACTGTTTGCAGCTTCTTTCATTTGACACAGTTGACTGTTTCATTTATTATAGTAGAAAACCAGAAACTTAGGTTTATACTACATGTGCTCTGCCATACTGCTGTCCTTTCTTGGAACATATCTCAGCTAACAGCCAAAGGGAATTTATTTGGCCAAATATCTACAGATCTGTGGGCATCTGTGCCAAGATTAAACTAATCAGATGTACACAGTGGTGTATCCAATACTAATCCATCACCATAGGGAACATTCTAGTCTCTACCCTTTGCTTATTTATTCCCAGCTTCCCCATCAAATGGTGAAAAATGTGGTTTCCAGTATTCCACAAATGTTTATTTAATTGTTCGATTCTAGCATACACCTAGAAGTATTCAGTTACTAATTCAAGTTACCATGAAACAGCTTTACCAAATAAAACCACATCCTGTGTATACTTTACTTTGACTTTATTTTATAGATTTATGTTCCAAAGTACTTACTCATCAATTTTTCTAACCTTACGTGGTAAGGTTGTTCCATGCATTTGTAATAGATTTTTTTTTTTTGTCACAGTCTGTATTTCATTCTGGAGTTCTTCCAAACTTTTAAGTGGTACTTTATTTAATCTGCATACATCAAGTGTTGTATAGTCCCATGGGTGGTGACAAATGCCTACTGTAATTTTCCTAACATCACAGTGTCATAGAAATATTTCACTATCCTAAAAAATTGCATGTGTTTTACCTAGTCTACCTTACCTATTTTNCTGAAATTCCTGTATCAACCAACTTGAGGGTATTTTTGCCTGTCTTATTACTTTACATTTTCTATAATGTTTTGTAACCAGATCACACTGTTTTTTTCCAGACCAACTTTGTTCACTTTTTAATGGTTTGATTGCTCAGTATTTTGTTTTTTGTTGGTACAACTGAATAGTATGAACATGTATAGATATATCATCATTTGATTATTTACTTGTATATTGAGGTAGATTTTGGATGCTTTAAATCTGTTGTGACTATGAATAATGCTGATAGAAACACTCATAAACAGGTTGCAGTGCTTGGTGAGTTCCCACATCATGAGAGCATGTTTAGGAGCATGATTGCTGGGTCTTATGAATTAGACTATGTTTATCTTTGTAAGAAATTAAACTGATCTTCCAAGGTGTTTGTACAGTTTTACTTTTCCCTCCCACTAGTAAACAAAGCGAATTAATATTTTTCCATGTGTTTAACCAGCAGTTCATATTGTCTACTTCCATGTTTTGGATTTCAACAACTCTAGTAGGTTTTAAGTGCTGCCTCACTGTTTTGTGTATTATAATTCCTAATTTGAAAATGATGGCAGGCATGTTTTTTATGTTTATTTATCATCTACTTCTTCTTTAGGATAAGACTGCTTAGGACTTTGTCCCATTTTTAATTGGCTTGTGTGGTTTTCTTACTGGGAGACTTGAAGAGTTCTCTATGTATTTGGGATACAAGTCATTTGTCAGCTATGTGTTTTAAAAGTTTACTTTTTAAATTAAATTTATTCATTTATTTTACATCCCAACCACAGTGTCCCCTCCCTCCTCTCCTCCCATTCCCTCCTCCTCCTCTCTGCCCCCTACCCCGAATCCATTCCTCCTCTGTGTCTGTTCAGAAAGGGTCAGGCTTCCCATGGGTGTCAACAAAGCATGGAATATCAAGTTGAAGCTCTTTCCCTCATATTAAGGCTTGGTAAGGCAATCCACTATGAGTAATAGGTTCCCAAAAGCCTGCCAAAGTATCAGGGACAGGCCCCGCTCCCACTGCTAGGAGTCCCACAGGTAGACTAAGCTATACAATTGTATCACATATGTNGAGGGCCTAGGTAAGTCCCATGTGGGCTCTTTAGTTGTTGATCCAGATTCTCTGAGCTCCTATGAGCCCAGATTAGTTCTTCCTGTGGGTTCTCTTGCGATGACCTTGATCCCCCCTGGCTCCCCCTACCATCCTTCCTCCCTCTCTTCAACAGGATTCCTGCATCTTGGCCTAGTGCTTGGCTGTGGATCTCTGTATCTGTTTCCATTAGTTACTGGATGAAGACTCTCTGATGACAATTAGGGTAGTCACCAATCTGATTACAGGAGCTGGCCAATTCAGTCTACCTATCCATTATTGTTGGAAGTCTTGACTGGGATCATCCTTGTAGATTTGTGGGTGTTTCCCTGCCACCAGGTCTACTTGACCCTAAAATGCCTCCCCACCCCCATCAAGATGTCTCTTTCATTACTCTCCCCCTCTATTCTGTTCCCAACCTGATCCCTCCTGTTCCCATCCCCATCCTCCCTTAGTTTCCCCAGGAGATCTCTTCTATTTCCCTTTCCCAGGGAAATCTATGTGTCCTTCTTTGAGTCTTCCCTGTTACCTAGCCTCTCTTGGGCTGTGGATTATAGTGTGGTTATCCTTTGCTTTACAGCTAATATCCACTTGTGAGTGAGTACATACTATGTTTGTATTTCTAGGTCTGGGTTACCTCATTCAGGATGATTGTTTTCTAGATCCATTTGCCTTCAAATTTCCTGATGTCATTGTTTTTAACAGCTGAGTAATACTCTATTTTGTAAATGTACCATATTTTCTTTATCCATTCTTCAGTTGAGGGACATCTAGGTTGTTTCCAGGTCTGGCTGTTACGAATAATGCTGCTATGAACATAGTTGAATGAGTGTTCTTGTGGTATGATTGAGCATCCTTTGGGTAAATGCCCAAAGTTGATATAGCTGGGTCTTGAGGTAGATTAATTCCAATGTTCTGAGAAACTGCCATATTGATTACTTTTACTCTCTGACAGCACTTACCATTGTATTCTATATAGACATTTGCCTTAATAAAGCACAACTTACTTTTGTATCTTGTTTTTATTATTGTGACTATACACTCATTATTAATTTCATTGTCCTCTACACTTTCCTTATTATAATTTACAATAGATATTTTAAATATAGTATTGGAAGTCACATTTAAGTCTGTGCTCCAATTGGAGTTAATATTTTTTTGTGTGAAAAATGCTAGATCTTTCTTCAGCCTCCTTCATTTCTTCCTCTCTTGTTTCCTTCTTCCTTTTTTCTCCTCATCCTCCTCCTTCCCCTCACTCTCTCTTCTTTCCTTTTCCCCATGATCACTATTCTGCTCCATTCATCTCTTTACATTGTTTGATAAAAACTACACTCTATTGAGTATTGTAATTTCATTCCTGTGTTACTATCAGGCTACTATAAATACACAGAATTTCTTCTTCTTTGATAGTATTATGTTGCCTAATTTTGACCATTTGTCTTGTCAAGTAAACTCTTTAAAATCAGTTTATGTCAATATATATAAAAACCTATGCAATAATTTGAACTGCATTAAATCTCCAGATCAGTATATGAAAAATTAGCATCCTAATAATACTAACAGCTCCATATCATGAACAGATATTGTCTGTCTTTACTCAGATAGTCTTTGCTATTTTTCAGTGACTTTTGTAGTGTCATTCATACAAGACATATATTTGATTTTTTGCTTTGCAAATGACAACTTTATTTCAAATTCTAAATGCATATTTTTGGTATATTATTAAGCCATTGGCTTAATAAATTAATATCATGTCCTGTAACTTTACTATATTTGCTTGATAATTTTTATTTTCTGTATTGGTCATTGTGTTGGGAATTGATGACAATTTTATTTCTTACTTGCTAACATATGGATCTTTTATTTTCTATTGTTTAATTCTTTTGCTTAAGATGCTTATATCTTTAAGAGTTGTGTTGTACCAATCACAATACAGAGTTGCAGAGCCCAATCCCACTGGCTATATCTACAAAACATTCCACTTTCTAAGGCTCTGGGGACATCATGAAAGAGGGAGTGGAATGATTATAAGAGCCAGAGGATTAGGGAGTTTTGTGAGATTGTGTCTCCTAGTAATATTAGAAGCTACACTCATAAAGTCTCAACAACATGACTGCCTAAATTTGAACCAAACAAGGATGACACCAGTGGACATGCCAAAGAAGGCAGGGAAAAGCCCATGAGGCCTGAGTCCTACACAAAGAACTGTAGGCAACTGAGGAAATCTGGGATTGGGAGAAGTCCTCTCGAGGGAAGCGCACACAAATTTGTTATTCAGTGTCAAATGATCATCCCTGAATTCATATTTATAAGTAAAATCATAAAGACCAGACAGGTTATATTAAGGAATGTATGTATATACATATATGCATTCAATAACAATTAGTGAAGAAAAGAGGCCATGAAGAGTGGAGAGAGATATATGGGAAAGTTTGGAGGGAGGGAAAAGAAGGGAGAAATGTGGTGATTATAATCTAAAAAAAAAAAGAACTGTGTTGTATTGGAATGATGAGAAAAGATATCATTATTAAAAGACATATTATTAATGTGGGGCCAAAACTATTTGATACCTCACCAGTACCTAGTAAGACACTAGCTGTAGGACTTTTGTGGGTGTTTTTCATAGAGTTGAGAGAATTCCAAGCAGTATCTAGTATGTTGGGAAACTTTGGGGATTATTTTTCAAGTTTTGAATTGACATATGATAGTTGCACATATTTAGTACACATTTAAAGGGCACAGTGTGATACTTCAGTGCATTTATACACGTGTGATGATCAAGTAAGGACGATTGGTATATTCAACACTTATAGTATTTACCATTTCTCTATCTTGGAAACAATCAATGTCCTTTCTACTAAATATTATGAAATATAATTTCATGTTGCCTGCTGTAGTTTTCCATGATGCTTCAGAACATTTGAAGTTAATCTTCCTAGCCACCTCACTACTGCTTCTACTTAACAACTCTTTATTCAAACATTCGCTCTTCCTAGTAGCTGATAAATTTTATTCTATACTGTATTTCTGACAGTCCAGAATTTTAGACTTCCAGTTAGCAAAATGCAGTATTTGTCTTTCTGTGCCTGACTTAGTTTATTATATCTCATTGTTCCATCTATATTGGCACAAATAAGGAGATTTCATTCTTTCTTATGTATTTTCACTATCCACTCTTGTATCAATGGACGTTGAATTATTAATTTTTCTCTTTCCTGTGACAAATGCCCATAAAGAAGCTACTTAAGAGGTGAAAGGTTTATTTTGTCTTCCATGGTAAAGGAGATACAGTTCATCATAGAAGGGAAGGAAAAGGGGCATGAATGTAAGGCAGCTGGCCACATTACATCATGCAGCTTGTGTACAAGCCTAGCTGTGTCAGTGTCCCAGTCACCCTCTGTGTTATCCCTGTTCCCTCATGTCTGATATAGCTCTAGGAAGTCCCATCTGTGATCAAACCAGACAGATGAGTATCTCAGAACAAACTTGTGACATCCCTGACTGCACAAGCCTGGGCTCAATTTCAGTTGTACCAACATGGGTACAAGCTTAGCCAGACCCAGCCAAGGGCCACATTATCCATGCCTTTTTGAAATAAAATAAAATAAAAAGTAAAAAAAATCCACTCAGCTATGGGAGACTAGAATCTAATATCAAATACACAACCAGTGAAACAAGTCCACACATTTAGGTCACAGTCTCAAAGAAAAACACCATAAAATGTGAAGACAATATGCTCCTCTCAAAAAACAACAACAATGTGGTGATAATTTATCTGTGTTTCCTAATAAAATTTATCTGAGGGTCAGAGGAAAAATGGGGCCGCCAGCCACCAGTAGTAAACAATAGCCATGCAAGTTAGCACACGCCCTTAAACCATTTGGTTCTCTGTGACTCCAAGGTCACATGGGGAACTAGCAGTAGGAGGTGGTGGCACACGCCTTTNATCCCAGNATCAACCTTAGAGTTCTGAAGATCNATGCAGACAAGACAGGAAGTGATGTAGCTTGGGAGGAAAAAGCCAGGTTAGACCGGAAGGCTCTCTCTTTGCTCCGCTTCGCTCCTGGGAAGTAGAGGCAGCGTTGGTGAGTGGTGGCTTGCTCCTAATTCCTCTGATCTCTGTCAGATTTTCACCCTTATTTCTTGTTCCGCGTGTTTATTAATAAGACTGGTTAGAAGTTCTTCTTACACAACAACAACAACAACAAAAAAGAAAAACACACACAAAAAAACCCACCAAAACCAAAGAAACAAAAAACAAGGAAACAAATCAAAACACTCATCTAGTAGAAATTTTCTCCAATGAGAATAGCCTGGATAAGCTCCAGGATACATAATTTAAAGGAACAATTATAAACATGATCAAAGCATTCAGGGAATTTAAAAAGGGCATTGGCTTAGTGTTCTATTGTGATGAAGAGACACCATGACCATGGAAGTTTTTATGAAGGAAAGCATTTAATTGGTGCTTGCTTACAATCTTGGAGGTTTAGTTCATTATCAAGCATGGTAGGAAGCATGGTTGCAGAAAGTCAGACATAGTGCTGGAGAGGAGCTGAGAGTTTGAAATACAGATATTCTGGCAGCAAAAAGGAAGAGCCTGGGCCCGGCTTGAGTTTTTGAAACCCCTAAAGCCCACCCACAGTGACACACATCCTCCAACAAGACCATACCTACTAATCTCTCTCAAGTAGTGCCACTCCCTAATGACCAAGCATTCAAATATATGAGTCTATGGGGCCATTCCTATTTAAACAACCACAGGCTGAACAAATACTTCAATGAATTCAAAGATGATAGGTATAAATTCCTGACTGATGTCTAAGGAAACACAAATACACAAATACCCAACTGTATAAAATGGCAAAGACAATTCAAGATTTGAAAAATTATTTCAATAGAGAAATAATGAAGAAATTCAAGCTGAAATTGAGATGAAGTTGAAAATCTCAGTAATCCAATCGAAAAATACAGAAGAAATTCTTACAAGTAGAATGGGACAAGTAGAAGAGAGAATTGGGGCACTTAGCCAAAGAATATGATCCTTGAAACAACACACACATACACACACACACACACACACACACACACACACACACACACACACATGCATGTATGCATGTGCAGAGTATACTGGAACACTTGAGGACACCATGAATAGATTAAATTTATGAATTATATGCAGAAGAAGAAGAATTCAGGTGAATGACATAGACCTGATCTTCAACAAGACTATAGAATGAAACAGACTGAAGAAAGACATACCCATACAGACACAAGAAGCACAGAGCACAAGAGTTAGACAGGACCAGAAAAGAAACTCCCCATGGTATATTAGAGCTAAAACACTAAATATACAGAACAATGAAAGGATATTGAAAGCAAAGGGTATTGAAAGCAGAATAAGAAAAGCACATATAAAGAAAACCCTTCAGAATAGTAGCTGACTTTTGAATAGAAACTCTGAAGGCCAGAAGAGTCTAAAGCAATGTACTAAGTTCTAAAAGATCAGAGGTGACAGATTACTTTGTCTAGCAAAACCATCTGCCATAGTTGAAGGAGAAATAGCCCTATTTTCTACAACCTATTATATCCTATCCTGTTAACGGGCTAAAAAAAAAGCCCTATAGAAAATACTGGAAGCAATAGTTCATACTGAACATAGCCAAGAGGCTACCAAAGGAACAAAAATACAGCTATAATTACTGAACAGAAAATGACAAAAACACAAACTAAAAAAACAACAAAAAAGACAGCTATCCAAATATAACGTTCAATAATATCTTTAAGTATTCATATCCTTAACCCCTTATTGAAAAGACATAGGTTACTTGAAAGAATTAAGAAACAAAACTAATTTTTTGTTTTTGTTTACAAGAAACCAACCTTATCTTCCAGGATAGGCACCACCTTAGAGTAAAAGAATGGAAAAATGTATTTCAAGAAAATCGGATTAAGAAACAAACAGATATTGCTATCCTAATATTAGAAAAAAATGACTTCAAATCAAAATTAATCAGAAGAGATAAAGAAGGGAAGTGCATTCTGATCATGGGAGCACTTATCCAAGAAGACATTACAATCCTGAAGATATGTACACCATACTCAGAAGCAACACATTTTAATAAAAAGAATAGTATTGGGATTCAAGGTACAATTAACCCCACGTTGATAAATGCCAGGGGCTTTTAGCATCTCTCTCCAATATAGGGGTCATCTGTATAACAAACAGAATTGTGGTTACTAGATAATATACATCAAATTGACCTACAGATAGCTACAGAATATTCTACCCAAACACCAAAAACTATGCATTCTACTCATAAATACCATTATGATACTTGCAGCCCATAGACATTTTTCTAAAATAGACCACACCCAGGGATACAAAACAACTCAAAAATTACAGAAAATTTGAAGCTACTCTGGGAATCCTACACAAGGCAGTAAAACCTGAAATCAATAGCAAAAGATCTCTGGAAATTATACAAAATTATCAAGATCAAACAATATATTACCAAATGATGAGTGGATCAAAGAAGAAACCAAGAAATTGAAGAAAATATGAAATTGAAAACAAAATACTGCAAGGTCTCTGGAATACACATACACAAAAACCAGTCCTAAGTGGGAAAGACATAGCTCTGAGTACCTCTAGTAACAAATGAGGAAGCACACAACAAATAACTTAATGGTGCAACAAAGAGTTTGGGAAATAAGAACAAAACATCCCAATCCAGTAAAAGGATAAATAAAACCAGTATAGAAATTAATTAAATAGAAACGAAGAAACAAAAACAGTACAAAGACTCAAGAGATCTAAAGTTGCTTCTTTGGAAAGATAAGATTGGCAGCCCCATAGCTGAATTATCCAAAAGAGAGACAGCAAAAAATTCAAATTAATAGAACTGGAATTTAACAAAGAAACATTAGAACAGACACCAAAGAAATTCACAATATTACAAGGAAATATTTAAAAATTCTATTCTCCCTTAAGCTACAAAACCTAAAAGAAATGGTCAAGTTTCTAGAAACTTCTGAACAACAAAAGCTAAGCCACGAAGAAATCAATTATTTAAAAGACCTATAACATATAAGAAGTTTGAAATAATAACAAAAAGCCTTTTGACAAAAAAAGCCTGGGTCCTGATGAATTCACTGCAGAATTCTACCAGACTTTCATAAAAGAACTACAACCAACACTTGTTAAATTATTCAAAAAATAGAAACAGAAGGAATATTTCCAAACTCCTTCTATGAAGACAGCATTACTCTAATGTCAATGCTAGGTAAAGAATCAGCAAAGAAAAAGAACCATAGGCCAGTATCCTTGATGAACATAACCCAAAATTTTCAATAAAATACTTGTAAACTAAATATAAACATAGAACAAAAATATCATCCACCACACTCAACATGGCTTTAACTATAAGATTTGGAGATGTCTTTATCTGGAAGATATATGTTTCAACATACGTAAGAAAATAAACGTAATGAACCTTATACACAAACATAAAGACAAAAATTATATAATCATCTCCAAATAAATCCAGAAAAGGCCTGTGACAAAGCCCAATATATGATGATAAATAATAAACCCAATATATGACTGACCCACAGCTAACATTATCTTAAAAATGAGAAAAAGTTGAAGCAGTCCCATCAAAGTTCAGGGGCAAGACATGGCTCTCCACTCTCCCCACTCCTTCTCAATNTAGGGTTTGAAGTTCAAGCTAGAGCAATAAAACAAGAGAAGGAAACTAAAGGGACACAAGTAGGGAAAGAAGTCAAATTATGCCCATTTACAGATATGATATTATACATAAGAGGTACAAAATCCTACCAGAAAACTTCTAAAAATGAACAATAATTTCAACAAAGTGTCAGGATGGAAAATCAATATATAAACATAGAATATAAAAGTATATAGGCTTTTTTAGACCAATAACAAAGATACTGAAAAGAGATCATGGAAATACTCCTATTCACAATAGACTAAAAAAAAATGCTAGAAATATACCTAAACAACAAGGGGAAAGACCTTTATAATAAAAATTTAAATCTCTGAAGAGAGAGATTAAGGAAGACATTGGAAGAAAGACCTTCTATGAGTATGGATTGATAGAATTTATATTTTGAAAAATATCATCATATCAAAAGCAATTTTATAGATTTGATGCAATCCCACTCAAAGTCCCCATGACATTCTTCATGGAAACAGAAAAAAGAAAAATCCTATAATACATATGGAAGCACAAAAGTTTCCAGATAGCTAAAGCAATCCTGAACAAAAAGAACCATGCTGGAGGGAATTACCATATCATATTTTCAGCTATAGTACAGAGCTACTGTAGTAAAAGCAGTATGGTACTAGCACAAAACAGATATGTAGATCAATGGAACAAAATAGAAGATTCAAACGGGTAAGCAGGAATTATTGACATCTGATATTTCACAAGGAGGTAAACATACACTGTAGGAAAGAGCATCTTCAACAAACGGTGCTGAGAAAACTGAATGTTGACATGTAGAAGAGTGAAATTGGATGCCAGTCTATCACCCTGCCCAAAATTAACTTCAAATGCATCAAAAGACCTCAATGTGAAATACAAAATGATGTAAACTAGAAGAAAAGATCGGCAGTACTCTATAAAATAGAGGTCCAGGAAAGGACTTTCTGAACAGGAATCTATTTGCTTAGGGATTAAGGTCAACAACTGACAAGTGGGACCTCATAAAACTGAAAACCTCTTTATAGAAAAAAACAGTCAATCAGGTGAAAAGGAAGGTGAAAGAGTAGGAGAGAATCTTTGCCAGCTACACATTTGATAGAAGATTAATATTCAGAGGATAAGAACTAAAAAATCAAGGAATCAATAAAACTGATGTCTCAATAAGGAGTGGGCTATGACTATGACCAGAGAACTCTCAAAAGTAGGAATAATAATGGCAAAAATATCTTTAAAATCGCTCAATATCCTTAGCAATCAGAAAGTGCCAATTACAAGTACCTAGAGATTTCATCTTACTTCAGTCATAATGTCTAAGGTCTAGAAATCAACTGAAAAAATGCTGGTGAGAATGTGAGGGGGATAGAACCTTCATTCATTGTTGGTGGGATTGCAAACTCAATCAGTCTCTCCGGAAATCAGTGTGAAGAAGTCTCAAAAAGCTAAAAATATATCCACCATATGACCCAGTATACTCCTTGATAATACCAATATCCAATATCCTACCACAAAGACACTTGCTTGGAATGTTCATGGCTGCGCTATTCATTATGGCTAGGACATAGAAATTTAGATTTCCTTTATCAACTGATGTGTGGATCATGAAAATATGATACATATGCACAATGGAATTCTATTCATTCACACTTCTTTCATTCATGTTTTATCTGCATAGAAATTATATTTCTTTGGTTAAATTTACTTTGAGGTAATTTTTATTTGCGTAGTATAAATAGAATTGCATTAGTTTTAGAATTATTTTTTTATTACTTTTGTGTGTGCTACTATGTGTGTGTGTCTATTTCTGTTTCTCTGTCTCTGTTCCTCTGTGTGTGTGTATTTCTGTTTCTCTGTCTCTCTGTCTCTCTCTCTCCCTGTCCCTCACCCTGTCCCTGTCCCTCCCTCTCTCTGTGTCTCTCTGTCTCTCTCTGTCTCTGTCTCTCTCTGTCTCTGTCTCTCTCTGTCTCTGTCTCTGTCTCTGTCTCTCTGTGTGTGTGTGTGTATACCAGTTCCTGAAGGGCCCAGACCTGTAGGATCACCTGGAGCTGGAATTATAGGTGGTTGTGAGCCACCTGAAGTGGTTACTGGGACCTGAACTCAGGTCTTCTGCAAGAACTACAGGTCCAAATATTGGGCTATGCTTGGAGAGTCCTGCTGAAGAGAGGCAGGAGGGATTGATGGAGACAGGGGTTCAGGAACACTACAGGAAAACCCATAGAAGCCACTAGCCTTGCTCATGGGAACTCACAGAATCTGAACTAACAACCAGGGAGTCTGCATGGGACCAACCTAGGCCCTTTGCATATATATGACAGTTGTGTAGCTTGGTCTATATGTGGGACTCCTGGTAAAGGGAGCAGGGCTGTCCCTAATGCTTTGGCTGGCTTTTGGGAACATATTCCTTATGCTGGATTGCCTTGACCAGCTTGAATACAGGGGAGCTGCTTGATGTTATGGCAGCTTGATATGCCATGCTTTGCTGAAGCCCATGGGAGGCCTGCTCCTTTCTGAGCAATTACGGAGGAGAGGTAGGTTGGGGGGCAGAGGAAGGGAGGGGAGAGGGAGTGGGAGAAGAGGAGGGAGGGGAGGCTGTGGTCAGAATGTAAAATAAATAAATTAATTAGGAAAAACAAAACAAAACAAAAGAACTACAGGTGCTTTGAACTGCTGAAGCATTTATCCATGACTAGAACTGCATTTTTTATTTCTGTGTCAGATAATTCACTATCAGTGTATTGTCATACTACTGATATTTCATGTTGGTATTAGACTCTGCAATTTTCCTTGTTATTGATTTTAATAGATTTTTTTTTCTTCTTTCTTTCGAGTCATCAGAACTTTCCTTTTCTATGTAGGTTATGTTATCTGAAAATAGATAAAATTTGACTTTTTCTTTCTCAATTTGGATCTTCCTTCTGCCCCCTTTCTTCTTNCTATGACTGCTAGTATGTTGTTTGTGAGATATTTTGTTATTGATCATATGCTGTTCAGTGAGGGGAAGAAAATTTTCCACAATGTTATGATTTGATCTGTCTTTCAATGTGTCTCTGGGCTGTCAGCTTCACAAATATTTCGCTATTGCTATAGATTAATTCTCCTCTTAGGTGAATAAGAGGAGAAAAATAACTAGGAGGCAGCCAATGAAAATGACGTCTTTTTTCATAGTCTGAAACTATGGTGAAGTCTTTCCCCCCGGGGAGTGGTTATGGAGACCATTCTTGGACAGATTTCAAATAATTACTTTTACCATCATAAGAAAAATTGTCTTGCATCTTCACTCCAAGAAATTAACAGACATCAGGACCTAAAACCTGTGAAATTCTGGGAGTTCCTTAAGAAATATAGTTCCCAGGAGTTTCATTCTTTAAACAGCTTTGGGCTCTACAGACCCATTTTTTAGACAGGTAGAGATGGATTGGGAACCTTTTGCCCTGCCTGTTTTCCCAGATTTGGGGTTGTAAATTTGTCCAGCAAGTTTAGTTCTTTGAAAATAACTAGTTTTTTGATTTCTCAGTTTTTAATTGTGACAGACATTAGTGACAACTGCAATGCTTTTTATTTCAGAGATCAAACTATTGCTTTTTAAAACACTCTAATATGGGCTTTTATTGGTATGGGAGGCATATCACACATACTCNATGTACTTCAGTTACCTTTTTGAGAGGCACAGAGCATTTAAATCAGGTAGAAGGAGGGTAAAAATTCAACTGAGAATATATCTCAGGGAAGCAGGACAGATTTTTTAATGGATTGTCAACACTTTTTCTTTTTTTAAATATCTTTTACTTAAAACGTCACATGGTAACATGTTCTGGATGAAGCAGTCAAACCAAGGAAAAGTTCATTTTGAGCGTTGATTGAATGCCTGTTTTGCACCAAGCATCATGGATGATACTGAGAGTATAAGGAATGGCAACACGGATATACTTGCTTTGTAGATAAAGTTTAAAGTTTAGGAGTGAATATACAATTACAGGATGCTTAATATCAATGGTCTGGCTTGAGAGGTAATTGTTCAGCCTGATGAAATGCATCAGTGAACTCTAGAGAGAAGAGAAAGAACTCAATATTCCAGAGTGGATAAAGTATGGAATTTATTTTAGTTGGAATCACAAGAGAAAATAACCAGTACATTCATAAAGCACAACTGTAGCTGGTCAAGAGGAGAACTACCGGCAAGATGTTAAGTATTAACTGAAACCATTGGCATTGATATGGAAGGTTGGATTTATAAAGGACTGATCACCTCACCTAATGGACAGAGAAGGTGTAGTTACCAAAACTTGGTGAGGCTTACAATTAAAGAATGGGGCTGATTTGGGGGAGATGTGGTCCTTACTTAAGAAATGCAGCTTCAACCAATCTCTAGCCTGAGAGAGCAGCATTCAGGATGATGTCATGTTTTCTGTAATTTGTTGCACATAGTCAAAGGCAAAGGCTAGTGTAGTCTTCTTGAGGACAACACAAGNCATAAATCTAATTTATATACTTCTCCCCATAACTCTTCCATGTTAGCAGTCTCTGGCGTGTTCCAAGTACCTAACCAAAGGTTGTACCAACCACTGCCCTATCAATCAATGTTTAGGTGTAAGAGGTTCTTAAATGAAGATTGGTTTACCCTCCTCAAAGTGTTCCACACAGGAGGGTTTAATTGGACCATTGCTTTTCTGGTTCAGACCTCTGTGTGGGTATTCATGTAGTAAGTGTCCCCTTCCGTCTGTTTCCAGCATACAGTTCATATGTATCTATAAACGAGGTCCAAGGCACTTTCCTCCTCCATTACTTAATCACATGTGTGTGTTGATGGAGAGGTGCAAACAAGATAAATGGGCACAAAGGGAGCCTGATTCACTTGCTGTGATACTTGATTTTTAACTTTGGGACAATTAGACTTGGTTTTATAAATACCACTTCTACTTACCAATAGAAAATGGCATCATCATGTTCTGATTTTCTGATTTGGCTTCTTGGTAATGACTAGTTCTAGAGAGGAATCTGTGTTGAAGGGTCACTAAGTGTCTGCCTGTCAGATGTTCAGTCTCTATCAGTGCCCACCAATAACCTAGAAGCTCTCTTTCAAAATAAGAAATGTCTGGAAGGATAAACACTCTTGTCTCCCAAGCTTCAGGTGGTTTCCCAAGAGCTGTGTCGGTCATCTGTGTCCTGCGGACAGCTTCCAACACCATTAGGTCTACTGGGCATGTTTCCTTCTACAGCATCTTTGAAACCATCAATTTTAGATTATCCAGAACATTTACCAGACTGGTAGACCCTTAAGTTTGACACTTCCTTACATAAGCAGCACATATGGTGGATTGTTTCCCACAGTAGAAGGACATTTCTGTCATCTCTGTTACCATGGGGCTACCAGAAGCTTTAGAAATGAAGTAGGCTCTGGAATTTAGTTGGGTTTCTCTCATCTTCTGGCATGAATATCTTCCTGTACCGGAAAATAGTTTAACAGCAAGAAATTATCAGGATGAGTCAGGAATATTATCCCTAAATTAGTGTGTTGGATGTGGAGGAAGCCCTGAGTGATGGTGTGATGTTGACAGGGGCCAATGCTTCTGCCCCATGGGAGTGGCAAAGCCAGGTGAGGCTCAGAGGGATGGCCAAACCTTGCTCAGGGATCTGATTTTGAGTGTTGACAGTGTGTGTGGATGTCCACCATAGATTTTTCCTCCTGTATGTTTATAGGCTGAAGACTGCTTCCTTACAGACAACACTCAGACCTAAATTAACTAAACCTGCATTCTTGTTCAGCTGTATTTAATAAATGCATTGAGCTTTTAGGGTGCAACTATTTCTTCACCAGAGAGTCCAGTTCACCCAACCCCAGCTTTTTTATGTATCTATATGTTTGTCGTTTCTTCATTCCTTCACTGTCCCAGGCATATCCATCCCTGGATACCACCAGGGACATAGCTGTGTTGAATATAATCTCCAACAAAAAAGTTAGAGATTCCGAAGACCTCCAGGCAATGAAATAGACTATTAATCTTTAAGTTTCAGTGATGAAGACTAATGCACCCCCGCTCATATTCAATCAGTATCTCCATGTTCAGTACCCGCAACTCTGCTGATTAATAGTAGTAGACCCCACTCCTGGAACCAGAACATCCTGAGAAACAGCTACCTGGCTAAACTTGTAACACTCTGTGTTTGCTTTTTAAGCAATATAGATTTTCTGCAAGGAAAGCAGGTAAGTTAAGTGAGTTAGAAGCCACATATTCCTATGCCTTCTGAGTCTCTGCTGCTGACAATAAGCAACTTCCCCCAAAGAATGGGCCTTTGGGTTTACCATACCAGAGGGAGAGTATAGAATTGATTCTAAGTTCCCAGGCTTCTGTGTTTGGACTTCTTTCATCCAAAAACTACAGATGCTCAATAATGTATGTAGCATGATTGACCATGTTTGTTGAATGCTAAATTTTAAAGTTTGACTAGATTTTTTTGTGGTGATATTTATACATTTTGAAGTGAAAATCTGAAGAAAAAAAGAAAAAGATTTATCTGACATCAATGTCCAAATAATGGTATATAAACCATTACAGTGCTAGACAAATAGGCCAGAGTGTTTTGGAGACTTTTAAAAAAGTTTCACCTGGGAGAAAATCAATGAATCACAAAACATGAATACAGGCAATTTCCCAGCAATGAAGGTTTCCAAAGGTGACATTTTGCTTGTGCAAGTTTTCAGCACAGATGAAAGTATTGTTCTTTTCTTAAGCACACGTCTGTTTCTGAAAATAGTAATGGAGTGGGCATTGTACTTTTCTTCGGCATTAAATAACATGATTCATTTCAAAATGTTAAGTATAAGAATTTCATATTAAAGGATGGGAGTGCTGCATTTAATTTACAAATCTTTGAAAAGAGGCAAGGTGGCACATAAAAAAGCCATCTGGAGAGGGGCAGCTGCCTTCGTCCAATGATCCTACCTGCTGCTCTAAGACACATGGATCTGGATTAATTATCCCATTAGTATGTATACAGTTTTTTTGACATTCTGTGACCAGTCAGTTCTAGTCAAACTATAGGCTTTTCTCTTTAAATTTTAAACTTTATTTGCTTTCATGGGTGTGCTTTTATATGTATATATATATATCATGACTTTAAATTCCCTAGGGCTCTGAACATGTTTAATTTTCCTTGTGATTCCCTCCCCTAGCATTTCACGTGATCTCTCTTCTTGATATGTCGATAAGCTATTGTGTTTCCTGGAAAAATGAAAATGAGGTATTTGAAACCTTTCCTTACAATTTTTGGAACATTGAATTAGCTGGTTTTCAAGAACAACCTGGTAAGCCACTGTAAATTTTAAGTGTTTCAGTGATATTTCACCTCTTTCCAGTTTACTAAAACAGTTCACAGAGAAATCTATGAATCCTTTTGTTTATTCTTTGTGACCTCTGGTGTACAATGATGTCTTGTCCTTGTAGCTGTCTGAATGTCATTTATCCTTGATAAATGAACTCAAACCTAGGACCAAAGAGGGCAGGTCACATCTCAGAGACACAGCTAATGGCTTCCACCCAGCATTATAGGGATCTTAGAATGGGAAGAACCTGAGAAGAAATTAATTCTGAGATGGAATTCAGTGTGCATATTTTATTAGAAAAATAGAGGACAATCTAGGGAAACTGAGAGAACTGCCTGACCTCACACTATTCTAACCAATTTTACAGGAAGAAGGAAGCAAGATTGGCAGAAATGAGGTGGGTCCTCTTTCTACCCAGAGAAAATTTGCCACCATTTCCAGGAGATTTCAAGCCAAAGCTGGTGATTGGAAGAATCCAAGTGGCTCAGAATGACCTCTGCTTCTTGTGCCTATTGAGACAGTGTCTACAGGCCTCCTTTGGGAACTCTGATCGCTGCCAATGGAATGATGGATTTCACCCTGTAGTTGTAGGGCTGTAGGGTACATTCTCATAGCTACAGTACAAGGGTCTAGTGAAAGATTTGCATCCAACAATCAACAAATCTACTCCCTTTTCAACTTAGCACACATCCTCCTCTTTAAGTCATAATTTGTCTTTGTTAAAGACTAGAACAATATGTGTCTAATCAGATGCAGCTGTCTAGACTACAATCACACACATCTTATCTTCTGCCAAAGTGGAGACACCATGTTGTGTATGTATTGTATTCACTTTGGGTGATGTTTTGATGTTTGTCACTTACAAGTTACCACTTACTTGCCACATATTAGCTTGTCACTTACAAGTTTTCACATTCTTCAACTTAAATCCGAGCTACAGAGTTATCTATGGCAAATGCAAGTTATTTCAGATGGGAAGTGAGTTGGAGAATGAAAAAGAAATATCTGTCTGCATATGTTGTACATATAGATGCAAATTAATATGGTTAAGTAATGCAGATCTCATTTTCTCAACTGCTCTGGAGGGGTTAACTGCAGTTTAGCACTTCTTTCTTCTCTGTCCTTCTCATGCTTTTAATCTCAGTCAGTACCATGGACAGCGACAGGTCGGCCTGTTCTAGTTTTGCTCTTGATATGGTTGCTGTCTAACACTTCCTATAGGAAATGAGGTACTGAGAAGCCCCCGAAGAATCTCAGTTCCCTGTCATACTACTGAAGCACATCCCCATATCATGCCACTGCATTCCAACCTGATTTAGTATTCAGAAATACATTTCACTCTTCTACTGGATAGCCTCTGCAAATGGCCTATGCTTGTTCTTGCAGTCAATGGAAACTGACTTGTCCTCTATTCAAACCTCTTAGAACCATATGTTGCAAGCATTGGGGAAATGTATAAGACTGAATTTTTTTCTTAAGAAAGCTTATGGGTAAATACAATTTACATAATTTTATTTTATAATTAAATAATTAATGCTTTAAGAGAAGCATAGATAATATGCAGTATTGATTAGAGTTTTTTTTTCTTTCCAAAGATATCTGAAGTTATTATGATGAAACATAGGTCAAAATTCAAATTTTAATTTTTGGTACTTGAGTTGTCTTAGAGGATCACAGTGTCTCTTGGAAATTCAGTTCCATTGTAAGTACATATAGATAGTCACACAACCCTCAGAGGGCTGAGAAGAGAAAACGCCAGCCCCAGTCTCTGCTTTTACTGAATCAATGCTCCAGGTGACACTCAGCAAACACTGAATACTGAATTGGTAGTGGGACATGATGATGATGAAGATGAGAGACCAGAAGCATCTTGGGAGCATCAAGTACTGTTCTAACTTATGACTCCCTGTCTGGGGTCTTCAAACAGATTTGTCAGCAGAATCTGAGACTCTGAGGCCCAACACTGTGAGGCCTTTAGGAAGGGAAAATGCTGAGACCATTCTAAAAACACATTCATAGTACTACAATCTATTTCATTAGGATGAGAAAATTACCTTGTTACAGCTTATTGCAATCACAAAAAACTACATATAGGCTTACAATTTAATAACTGTAAACAACAGGTAAAAGTGTACTGTTTTAGAGTTTTAACATGCCTTCACTCCAAGTTCCCCATCACCCAGACCCAACATTTCCCACACATCCTAATTTCAGTGAACATAATCATAATGGACCATCATTATTATAATAATTGCTTGTTTGAGGACTGTAAAAATTTTTGTAATCACTGCACATGTCATTATTTAGTGTTTGAAGCCTTGCTATGGGGCTCATATTATCTAGGTTCTACAGATGAAACTGGAGTTGAAAGGGAATGAGTAATCTTTTTGATCCTTCTCTTCAGTCAGCACCAGAGGATCATGCCATAGCAGACTCTCCTGACACTAACCCTCCCCCTAATGCTAACCTAGATTCTCAAACAAGTCCACTAAGTTTCCCTATACAAGATTTTATGTGGTCACTAAACTAAAATTATATAGAGAAAAATTTAGACCTCTAATGACAACATCTCTTCCCTACCTCCCCTGCCTCATGTCCACATCATTCTTTGCACCCAGCACAAGACTGGAACCTGTTTTATTGGTGTCTGGATACTTGCACAGGACTAGGGTGGT
>LZPO01117850.1:0-12637 GCA_001675575.1 Neotoma lepida
TGGCTGTGCATGAAACTGAATGTAAAGATAAGGATGGCATAAAATTCTCATAGTAACAGACATTGTCTTTCCACACCTGATTTCAGCTGCAGGAATCAAAGAAAACAACAGTTGTGAGATTATGACAGATAGATTACTTGAACAAAATCTCAGTATCTTTTTAATATATCTAACTAAAAGTCAGCACAGATATACCAAGGCCATCTGTGCAGGAATTGGACATTCTATACTGATGAGAAAAAACATTAGCAGGGAAAAGAAAGACCACTTACTATAGCCTCTATGAAATAAACTAAAAGCAATGCTTTCTACTACATTTGTGACGGACATCACTTGACACGAGTTGGGAATTGTCATATTTAAGGATTGTCTCTAGAAGCAAAGTTGATAGCATGGATCATTTATTCAGCTTCCAGTCTCGAATCTGTGACTTGAAAAACACAAACAAGCTAACCCCTAAACCATCAGAAACAGGAAAATAACCTTCAGTAAACCTGAAATATATTTGGGTAATGTCTTAGAGGTAGGAGGAAAACAGAAAGAAGACACACAGAATAATGATCTAATTCTCAGCCGCCAAAAAATGTATCATATACTATGATAAACAAAAATTAAAAATAAATGAGTCACTTACTGCTTATCTAGATTCCCACTGAAATAATCATTTTTCATGTTTCTATGCTCTGTATAAATGGAAAAGAAACAGTCAATGTCTTTATCTCCTCCTGGGTTTTTCTTGTCTTTCATTCTCAAATAGCACAGAGGGTCAGTCAAACCGCAGAGAAGGAAGAGAGGTTTCAGGACAAGGAAGGCAGAGATCAAAGACAACATCTTTGTCATGTAGCTAAGGTGAGAGCCTGAGCAAAGTGCAGCATGAAGAGTCAGGGAGAAACTCTTGTATCAATTATGCACGAACACATCCATATGTCTCTTATTATTATTGTAGTTACTGTTAAGAAATGCAGTACTTTTCAGGAATCACAGGCCTTTTTAGTCTGCTGTTTGCCTCTGGAGGATTAATAATTAGACTTTGTCCTGGGGCTCTGCATCTGAGTTTCAAATTCTAGGTGACAATTAAGGGTAGTAACTTCATTTAGGATTATTCTTTCCCCCAATATCCCTTATGATTAGATCTGTGTCATTGGACATGGAGTTTGCAGACACAATTCCTCTTGGGCAAATTTCCTAACAATCTCTGATTGCCATTTGGAGTAGTTGACTTGAATTACATCAGACATGCCAAATGAGTTTTGTGTCAAAAATAATTCTTCCTAGACAGAGCTTGTTAGAGACATACAGAAAATATGAACTGTAATGCTCATGATAGGAAGTAGTATCTTTATATCCTGTTGTTTGAGTATGTTCTGTGCCTGCCTGAATGATGTTTTCTCAATATACCTCTGAGAAGCTTCTGCATGGCAAAAGACAATGTCATTCAGACAATGCAATAGCCTTCAGAATAAGAAAATATTTTCATCAATTACACATCATATAGAAGAATAATATCTAAAATTTATAAAGATCTCAAGACAATGCACACCAGTAAAACAAATTACTCAAAAAATGAGCTACATATATAGAAAATTACAGTAGAGGAAACACAAATGACTGAGAAACACTTAAAGAAAATTTCAACAGCATTAGCAGTCATATAATTACAAATCCAGTCTAAATGAATTTCATCTTACAGCTGTCAAAATGGCTAAGATCCATAACACAAGTGAAAGTAGAGCTGGCAAGTATGTGAAGTAAGAACACTCATACATGCAGGTAGGAGTGCAAAATCATAGAGTTACTATGAAAATCAGTGTGGCAGTATGTCTAGAAGATGGCAATCAATCTACTTGAAGACATAGCTAAACCATCCTTGGGCATATATCCAAAGGATGTTTCATTCTAAGACTGAGACACTTGTTCATTTATGTTCCTTGTTACTCCATTCATAATAGTCAGAATTTAAAAATCAATATAGATTCTCCTAGACAAAGAATGGATAAAGAAAATATGGAACATTTGTGAAATGGAGTATTACTCAGCTGATAAAATAGTGATATGAAATATTAGGCAAATGGGTAGAGTGAGGAAAAAAATCATACCAAGTGAGATATTCAAGAATCAGAGAGATAAATATGGCATATATTTGCTTATATGTGGATATTAGCTGTGAAGTCATTGATAACAAAGCTACAAATGATGAAATCATAGAGAGTATGTATAGGATGAGGGAATGGAGGGAATAGTTAGATCTCATTAGGAAGGTGATATCAAATAGACAGTTATGGATGGATAAGTGTGGAAGGCTGGAAGGGGAGGATCAAGTGGGGAAAAGAAGGGCAGAGGAGGCTATAGGAGAGAATATGGAGAGATATCTAAAATCAATGGCCATTTGAAGTCTAGTATAGAACCCTATTACAGTTGAAACTTCCTCAAATACACATGTACATGAAGGCATTTTAATGAAATTGCCAGTATTACAGTACCCAGAGACCCAACCTCCCATCTCTTTTCACCAAATGAAGCTTTCAGTACCAAGATTGGATTATATCTAATAGAGTTGATGGCCAAAGGTAACCCACAGTGATCCAGAAAAAAACAGCATATTGCTAAGTTGATAAGTTGCTCTCCACACAGTGACAGGAAGGTTCCATTGCTAAAGAGAACCCCCTACACAAGTCATTGAACATGGACACATCAAGCCAGTTCCTACATAAACTTTTATCCCATGTTCCAGTGTATTTAGTAGAGGATCTACTCTGTAAGCTCTCAAAAATGAAATGTAAACACTCAGCCAGCTACAAACCCTATATATACAATGCTATACTGCCTAAAAGATATGCTGGGGCAATGGTGGCCAAAAGGTAATAACCAACAAATAACTGATTTGACTTAAGCACACCCCACAAGATAGAATGTACCCTACACTGCCTGCATGCTCAAGAACCTGAGATAACACAGAGACATAGAATAAAATTGAGTAATACAGATTTATGAAAAGAAAAAATAGTGATAAGATGACTCCTAACGATATTCTGCTACACTTAAACACCAGTTCCTCTTCCCTTTTCATCAGAGAAGCTTCCTTCTGAGGCAGATGGGTATAAATATTGAGATCCACCACCAGACACTATAAAGAAGGTGATAGATCTTGAAACAACCAGCACTATATAAATCTCTCCATTCAGATTTCAGGGCTCCTCGCAGTGTGAAGAAAAAAGAGTGTAAGAGCCAGAGTTGTTAGACGACAAGAAAATAAGCCCCTCTAAATAACATGTCCAAAGCACATGTGAACTCAGAGACTGAGATAACATATACAGGGCTGATCAACACCAGGTTCTCTGCATTTCTCTAATGTTTTTTTGTTTAGTGTCTTTGTGTGAATCCTGATTCGGTGAATGAGCTGTGTGAAGCAACTGTATAAAGAGATGTATGAGAGAATATGAAGGAAATGTATAAAATATATGGCGAGAGAGCTTTGTAAATGAGATATATAGCTATGGTTTTGTGGAGATTTGTAACTGTGTGGAGACAAAGAAGATGAAGCTGTGTAGTAAAGGGTTGTAGAAGAGATGTAAATTTAAAAGAAAGATGTGTAGCCATGTGAAAATAAATGCAATTGTGTATAGATATGTATAGCCATTTAGGAGAGAGATGTATGTATGTAAATTGAGAATTTTTAGAGGACAGATTTCCTAAGTTGAAGTTAAAAAAAGTTACCTTCAGAAACAGTGTATCCTTATATTCTCCTCAGATAGATAGAAACTTATTTCTAAAAACCCTCAGATAAAAAAGTTTTCTGAAGTCCCACTCTTCTGAGGTCTTATATTCACAACCCTGGAGCAGTTCTGGAAGCTGGCCTCCCTGGGATGCTTTAGCAAAGAAACAAAAGAATAATACAAAAACAAATGGCAAAATGAAACAAGAAATCTACAAAACAAAGCATGAATTTGATTTTTTGTTGGCAAACTATTCATGGGCATAGGGCCTACCTTTGAGTGTGGTTGCTATACCCATTGACATTCTATTGGGGGGCACTAACTTTTTAAAATACATTTATTTATTTATTTTTCATATGGAATTCAGGTTTCCCTCCCTACCCTCAAACTACTCTTTCTCCAAAACTCCATTTCTTTGCCTCTCCATCCACTCCTTCTTCAATTTTATTCAAAAAAGAGAGGCCTCCCATGGACATCAACAGAGCATGACATATCAAGATACAGTAAGAATAAGCATCTCATCTTGTATTAAGGCTGGGCTAGATGACCCAACATGAAGAATAGGGTCACAAAAGCCAGAAAAATAGTCAGAGATAATCCCTGCTCCCAATGTTAGGACTCCCACAGAAAGATCAAGCTACGCAATTGTTACACACATGCAAAGGGCCTAAGTTAGTTCCATGAAGGCTCCCTGGTTGTCAGTTCAGTCTCTGTGAACTCCTGTGTGCCCAGCTTAGGTGATCCTTGGTTTTCTTTGTGATGTGTTTGACCCTTCTGGCTCCTGCAAGCCTTCCTCTTTCTTTTGAGCAGGATGCCCCAAACATGGCCTAATGTTTAGCTGTGGGTCTCTGTATCTGCTTCCATCAGTTGCTGGATGAATTCTCTCTGATACAATTGGCCTAGGCACCAATCTATGAGTATAGCAAACTATCACTAGGCATCATTACATTGACTTTTTTTTTCTCCAATCATGTTTGGTTCTATCATGGTACTCTGGGACATGCAGCCTCTGGGTCTTGGTGCTCCAGGCAATGTCAGGGATGGTCTCACTCTTGTGACATGGGTCTCCAGCTGGAACAGTCATTGGTTGGCCACTTCCACAATCTCTCCACCATGCCCACCTCCAAATTCCATAGGCAGGATAGACTGCAGTCAAAAGTTATGAGACTGGGTTGGTGTCACATTCAACCACTGGAAGACTTGCCCGGTCAGAGGAGATGTCCAGTGCAGGCTATGCATCATCTATTGCTAGGCATCTCAGCCTGGGTCATGCTTGTAGATTCCTGGGAGTTTCCCTTGTACCAGGTTTATACCTGACCCTTAAATGTCCCCCTTCCAATCATCTTTCAGTACAATCTCCCCACCCACCTCACCTGATCCTTCATGTTTCCATGCCCATTTGACCCCAGTCTAGCCACAAAAATCTGTTCTCTTTTCCCTTCCCAGGGAGATCCTTCCTTAACATTCTTCCTTGAGCCCTCCTTTTTACCTAACCTTTCTGAATCTGTGGATTATAGCATTGTTATCACTTACTTTACAGTTAATATTGTCTTACAAGTAAGTACATACCATATTTGTCTTTCTATGTCTGGGTTACCTCACTCAGGATGCTTGTTTCTATTTCCAGCGATTTGCCTGTAAATTTCATGGTATCATTGCTTTTTTGTTTGTTTGTTTGTTTTGTTTTTTGTATTTCGAGACAGGGTTTCTCTCTGTAGCTTTGGCGCCTTTCCTGGAACTCACTCGGTAGCCCAGGCTGGCCTCGAACTCACAGAGATTCACCTGCCTCTGCTTCCCGAGTGCTGGGATTAAAGGCGTGCATCACCACCGCCCTGCTGGTATCATTGTTTTTATCAGCTGAGTAATCCTTCATTTTGTAAATATGCCACATTTTCTTTATCCATTCTTTGTTTCAGGGATATCTATGTTGTTTCCAGATTCTGGGTAATAAGAACAAATCTGCTATCAATATAGTTGAGCAAGTGTCTTTGGGGATGATTGAGCATTCCTTGAATATATTCCCAACAGTAGTATACCTGAATATTGAGGTAGATCATTTCCCAATTTTTTGAGAAACTACCATATTGATTCCCAAAGTGACTGTACAAATTTACACTCTCAAAAGCAATGAAGGTGTGTTTGGAGGTATCACAATTCTCTGATTGCAAGCTTTTCTACAAAGATATAGTAATAAAACCCACATGATATTGTTGTGAAAAGAGAAAATGAAATTGAAGTAAAGACCCAGATATAAATTCACACACCTTTGGACAGCTGATTTTTGATAAAGAAGATAGAATTACACAATTGAAAAAAAGAAAGCATCTTCAACAAATGGTGCTAGTGTAACTGGATATTGGCATGTAGAAGATGCAAATATATCCATATCTATCATCTTGCATGAAACTCATTTCAAAATGGATAAGAGATCTCAACATGAATCCAGATACACTGGACATGATAGAAGAAAAATGGGGAATAGCTTTGTACACATAGGAATAGGAAACAACTTATTGAATAGAATACAGAGTGCAGACAATTAAAAAATGGACCTCAGGAATCCGGTAAGCTTCTGTAAGACAAAGGACACCATCAACAGAACAAAAAGCCTCCTACAGAATGGGAAAATATATTCACCAACCAAATATCTGACAGAGTTGATTTCCAACATACACAAAGAACTCAAGAAACTAGACATCAGAAAACAAAGTAATCCAATTAAAAATGGGGTACAGCTCTACACAGAGAATTCTCAACAGAAGAATCAAATGGCTGGAAAAAAAAAGACCTTAAAGGTATGTTCAATATTCTTAGGCATGAGGGAAATGCAAATCAATACAATTCTGAGATTCCATCTTACACCTGTCAGAATGGCTAAGAATAAAAACACAAGTGATAGAAAATGGTGGAGAGGATGTGAAGCAAGGAGAACACTAATTTTTAGGCAGTGGTATTTGTTCAGAAAACAGTATGCACATGACAACTTTTCATTTCTAAAGTCCATATATGTTACACCTAACATTTGATGGGGAAAAGAACTTCCTTTCACCTATAAAATGGTTACTTTTACTATAATATAGATAGTTTTCTAAATCTTACTGTGTCAATAGAAGAAATTCAAAGTGATAAAATAAGTATCTAAACTCTTGGTTAGTGGTATTAAAGAAATTCAACATTTTTCTAACCATTTGCTAATTATTAGGCACTATGAATAAGTTATATTTTCAAGCTTTCTGGAACACACAGAAAGAAGCCAGCACAACTTAAAACTTGCCAATGTATAAAATGCACATTCAACAAAAGACAATAGAAGTAAACTCTTAATCTGCATTTAATAGTCTTGTCATAGTATCATCTGAATATCCTCAATTTTCCTTGGTATTGTACTATAAAACATTGCATCAAAATGGGATATGTACTTACAATATCTACTGTGTTCTCTAATCACAAATATTTGGAATTTTCGATGAAAACTTTCTGTATCTGAACTCTATCTACACCCATCTCCACATTCCTCATATTCAAGTCTTAAATACACAGTTACTTGCTTATCTGGAGATTAAATGGAACTTTGAATTTATAATTTTCTCTCTCCTTACTCCAAAACCAAATAGTTCTATCTATCAGCAGCTTAATACAATAGCATCAACTTCACATTCACAGTTTACATTTAACCCTTCCTATGCAACAAGGTAACACCAGATATTGAATTTCCACAGTGACTGTAGATACTTTTTTCCAACATTAAAACAAAAGTTTTAATTCAGAGCTCCCTATATTGGCTTCTACATTCAGTGTTAACTAAAGTACAGCTGAGAAGTATACCTACTAAGTTACAACATGATCTACAACTGGACACAATGCAAAATACATGCTTTTCAAGCTGAATACAGCATCAATGAGCATTTATAACTTGTCACAAAGCTCATAGAACACGGGGAAAATAAGAATGTGAAGCTCCCATGTCTTAAGAAAGCTGAAATGTAGATGCACTGTATTAGAGAGAGCTGAATTCCAGGATGAATGTATACACTACAGTTATATTTGTACTCTAGGACAATATTATGCACAATGATTCTAGAATAAAGTATCAAAAATATAGTTCAAGATACATCAGCATCTTACTTCAAGGGACAGCATTATTGATTCTTTGAATTTCATGATGATTTTTAACTTACCTGTTATGTTGGAAATGTCATTCTCTGGAAAGGGAGTACAATTTTAAAAAAAGCAGGCATCCCTTCTCTCCTAAATGGATTTCCTGAAACCAAGTCTGCAAGGTGTATTGCATACTGAAGGTACAGTCTGAGGACAATTGTTCTAGTAACAAAATATTTACCTATCTGCCAATAGGAACAGTGACTTAGAACACTATAATACCTCTTCTTATGCACATGTATGAAATGAAAAACATTATATTCATTATATTATTTGATATATATTATGAATGATTTATTATTTATATATTGTTAAACATATATATATATACATATATATATTTGTATATGTATACAAACATTAATTATAAAACACTGTGAGAAGAACAATATACCCAGGAATAAAATCTAGAAAGGAGGAAAGCAAGTCAATAAATGACTAAATGTGGAAATGTCTTTTCACATGAGAAAAATAAGCCCATGACATACTTATGTTGTTTTGTGGATAGAGTATTTGAGTTAATTACAACAAGCCAGTCAAATGTCTGTGGCCATGTGTATCATTTCATCAGACATATAAAATTGTTAATCATGTAGAAAATATTGGGAAAACTTTTCTATTTTCTTCCCAACTCCATTTAAAAAAATCCATACTGTACTGAATATCATAGTTTATTCAGTTTTTCTTTCTGATTCAGGATTACTTGGTCATCAACAGGGTTTATAAATTGTGTGTTATTCAGAAGAAGGACCACCTAAAATACATTTGTCAGTTTTGTTTGAACTATGCCTTCATTAAGACACAAAATAGGAAGTTTGGTTTTTCTCTGATTTCATTAATCAGAACAACTTGATTAGAATAGCTCAATCTTTCTGAAGAAAAGACAGTATGTGTAGAGGGAACATATCACTATGCTTTAGAACTGGAGTTTATACTCTAAGACTTGCACATCACAATATATTGCCTGGAGATTAGTGAGACAATCTCTGAATGTTCCTTTCTTTTGTTACTTTCTTTCTTCCATTGGTGTTCCCAAGTCATCAGCTAATTAACTGACACCTTCAATATGTCCATAATGGCAGAATAATTTTATGTTACTTGAGAACTCTTCATAACATTGATCACCACCCTTTAAAGGGTAAATCTGCTTCTTTTTATCACATAAATTTTGTGTGAATCAAAACAAAAATACAGTGAATAAAAATACTTATTTAAAGAATTTTATGATAAAACACCAAGTTGCCAGACTTTGTTGACCCCCCAAAGGAGTCTCTCTGAGGAGTAAAAGGGGTTGGGGGGAGGTAGGGTGCAGGAGAAAGAGAGGCAGAGGGAACTGTGATTGATATGTAAAATGAAAAAAAAACACTTAAAAATGAATAAAAAGCAAAAACCATAAAGAAAACAAACAAAAAACCCAAAACAAAACAACAACAACAAAAAAAATAAGGAGAAGAATCTGGTTGTGAAAGCTGTAGTGTAATCAATCGAGTCACAGTTACCCTTTTAGGTCATTCATCTTTACTTACAAGTGTTCACTGCCTGGAGTCATTGGTCTGGGTAGAGGCCTCTTGTTTCTGCTACACCACTGATAAGGCGCTCTTACTTGGGTTCCTCTTGGATGTCCTGCTGTTTTCCTGTGTAATGGAAATCCTCCTTGGATATAGGTCCATGCCCTTCACATGCTCCAACAGTTCCAAATTCACTGGATGTTGGAGTGGGCCATCTCTATGTCATGCTTCTGGGCCTGGGTAGTAGCTGGGTTGGTCAGCCTGCTAGATTTTCCTCATCATCACTACCTAGGGGAGCTCTCCATCACTGCCTTGGCTGGCTTAACCAATGCAGCCTGCAACAAGGATTGGGACAAGTTCTGTTCTCAGGTTCAGGTACTCATATTAGGTTCATCCACACTCGCACCAGCAGGATCAGCTATGGTTTGCCCAGGTGAAGTGGAGGGCCCTCTCTCCTGATTGCTGTAGGGGGCATATGAGGTGGAGTGGGGTCAGTTCTACCATCCTGCCAAGACGGGAAGCAGAACCCACTCTCTCATGCTCTGTAGCAGGTGAGGGTCAGGGTTAGTCCTCCAACTTTTATGACCAGGGGTCATATGTCTCATGGCAAACAACTGGATAAAAAGTAGTGAAATCTTATACAAGGTCTAAAGATATAAAGGCATGAGCTTTAAGGAGCTAAAAATATTTTAAAACATTTTTATAAGTATAGATTGTATATATATATATATAATTACATATATATATATATAATTTAAAGTATGTAAATAAAAGGTGTAGAGGTCTACAGACATGAAGGCTTTGTTGATGAGGGTCTGAAATGTTGTTTTGTGGTATGTGGATATAATTTGTGAGAGTATAAAAAGATGAAGTGAGGCATAGAAAATGTTTCAAATTTCTTTCCCTTACTTACTTTCTATCACTATGCTATTGTTATAGTAATATTTCAAAGGTTTACTGTTCTAAATTAATAAAGTTCTGATAAGCTGTTAAACTAGCTCTTATGAACACTGGCTATTATTATCATAATTATCACAAGCTCAAGATTATAAATTTCCTTTTGGTTGTTTCTACATATAAATTTAAAAACATTTCTGAATCTATATACATCCAGTTTCTAGAAAAAAATTGTTAATATTTTTAACCAAAATTATAGCTAGGTTCACAATCTTTAACTATGACTCAAAGGCATGAGTCTACTGTCTTTTCTGCAATGTGAATTTCAGGACAGACTACAATCAATTACAATGCTAACATGCTAACTTACCTGGAACTTTTGCCTCCAAATACTAAATAAATAAAAGGTTCTTGTAAGCTCCAGGAGATCAGTTGGATCTGTCTCTCACAGTTCAAAATGGACTCCAGATAAGTATTGCCAACCAACAAACCTGTTTGTTTTCCTAACTGCCTATTCCTGATGGGGATGGGGCATCTCCCCCTTTCCCTGATTTTGGAACACACTTCCCCCAGTTAACAGGGCTGTGGACCTGGAAGTTTCAAATGTGCACCTAAGAAAAAATTCCTCCCTAACGTCCTTAACTTTATTTCCTGCCCTTAATATTCATCTCTTCTAAAAAGTAAAGACTGCTCCAACTGATGCCTGCACATCCCTAGTCCCAGATTGTTTTATAGAACCTGGACAGAAAATAAAGCAGCCTGTTCTTCCTAGGCCCGGTCAACGTTCCAGCCTTTCTGTCAGTCTTTACTCTTCCCATGGCTAGTCCTGTTCATAGAGTTGGTGTTAATAATCTATTTTTTCTCCTAACAACATGCCTTCTGTACTTCCTCAGGGCAAAGTTTCCTGAGGTCTCTAGGACAGCAGTTAACCAAATGCTTCTTCACCTATACTTCCTGATGAGCATGAGCCCATGGACTCCTGACTCCCCTCCCCATGTTGTCCCATGCCAACAAGAAGTAGCCAGACCTGAACCAGTGCCCATGTATCCAAAAAGGTCAGGATGTCTGATTAGGAACTCTAGCTCACCCCTGCTTGATCTGGCCATTCCTCCCTCTCCAAAACACGCCCTCTCAGAAAAATCGCCAAGTGCAGTTCCTCTTCTGTGGCTGACAGCTCCCCAAGTCCCCACTCAAAGCTTATAACTGGGCACAAGTCCAGCTTATAGAAGACACATCATCCTCCCATGCCTACAGGGTCTTTAAGCCCCCTCCTTTAGAATGGCCTTGTAATTTCTCTCCTACCCTCTTCCCCTGCCTTGTTCTCTAGGGGCTGGAGGACTAACCCTGGAGTGCTTTGCTCAAATATACTTGGTCTTTTAAATTTTAATACAGTTTGATCTGGTTTACTGAGTTGGTGGAGAAACCTATTATCAGGGCACAGAAAACATATTATGTACTCATTTATAAGTGGATTTTTGCTATAAGTAAAAGTCATACTACAATTCATTGACCTAGAAGCTAAGTAACAAGGAGGACTTAACAAGGGAAGCAAAGATCTCCTTGGGAGGGGAAATAGAATAGTTTTTTCAGGTAGACTTAGGGTGGGTGGGATGGGAAAAAGAGGGATCAGATACCTTGGAGGAAGGTAGAAAATAGTAAGAGAAATGACTGGAATTGGGTGGGCATTTTGGAGACAATAATAGAAACCTAATGCAATGGAAGCTTCATGGAATCTATGAGAGTAAACCTAGCAAAACCTCTTAGTAATGGGGGACTTTGAACCTGAAGCAGCCATCTTCTTTAACCAGGGAAATCCTCAAGTGACTGGGACACCAACCTGGTCACAAAACTTAGACCTGCTTTTTGTCCTGACTACAGAGTACCCTAGGACCATAGACTAGCATAATCATCATCAGAGAGACTAGAGACACTTTATCCAGCAACTGATTGGAGCAGATACAGAGTGCTACAGTCAAAGATTAGTTAGAACTCAGTGTTATGGAATAATATTTTTTGCACTTTGAAGATGTTCCTTTGCCAAGGCACTTTCTGATCAGTTTAATAAAAGAACTAATTGGCCAGTAGCTAGGCAGGAGGTGTAGGTGGAACAGCCAGACTCAGGGACTGCTGAGAAGAAGAGTAAAGTCACAGGAGTTTTAGGAGTCCTGAGAAGATGCAGAGAGAAGCAAGATGAATGTGCCACATTGAAAGAAGATACTAGGATGGAACTAGAAAATATCATCCTGAGTGAGGTAACCCAGACCCAGAAGGACAAACATGGTATGTACTCACTCATAAGTGGATACTAGATGTAAAGCAAAGGATAACCAGACTGCAATCCACAGCTCCACGGATGACCCT
>LZPO01117850.1:13711-27698 GCA_001675575.1 Neotoma lepida
AGAAAGTCTTTTAATTAAAAATGAATAAATAAACAAAAAAGAAAGAAGAAACTGCCATGCAGCAGAGGGTTGATAAGAAATATGGCTTAATTTAAATGTAAGAGTTAGCTAGTAACAAGCCTGAGCTATGGGCCAACTATTTATAATTAATATTAAGTCTCTGAGTGGTTATTTGAGGAGCAGCTGGCAGGACAGAAACATTAAGACTGAAGGTTACAACAAACTTAGTGTGGGACAGTTCTGGCATGAGCACATATGCTATAATATTGTAAAGTTAGAACAATCTTGTAAGCAGGTTGGCTTCAAAACAAGGAGGTTGTCATCTAAGTGTGAACCTAATAGGAGAAAATTGTAAAAAAAAAAAATGGCATTTTCGTGTGGTGGCACACACCAGCCCTCAAGAGCTAGAGGCAGGCAGATCTCTGTGAGATCAAGGCTAGTCTGAACTACAGAGTAAGTTCCAAATCTTCCAGGGTTATTCACAGAGGAAACTCCATCTAAAAAGATAAAAGGATATAAAATATAAATTAATTAATTAAAAGTAAAAAAAAAGCCTTAAAATAATATTAGTCTTTTGGTGCCTTTAGGTCATTATTGCAGAAAATTTTATACATCACCAAATTGGTATGGGCCAAGTGAACTTAGAATCTTGCTGGTCTACCAAATTACCTTTAAGAATTTGTGTTTGTTCTTTTTACAGAGTCATGATTTCAATTTCAATGAACTCTTATTTTCTCCTCATTTTGTATTTAAAAATTCTATACCAAAAATTGATCATTTAATGTTTACATTAAAAAATTTATTGCTTTTTGACATCATCAATATTTCCATATTTCCTTATCTATTTGATGAACCTTTACTTATCAGTTTGTGGTTTTCATTTTAATCTACAGAAAAGCTGGAGTTTAGTTTAAGATTATGTTCTCTTTGATATACTGTATGGTCTTCTCCTCACAAGCTCTTTGACTATCCATAGAGATCATTTGGTATATTTTTCTCATTCAGTTAGACAATCATATTTAGAAATAATCTGTATCATTTTACTGTTTTCCTTATTGAGTCTTTCAGCTTTTGCTACCTCTAATGTGTATTCTATTACTTTATGGCCATGTTAACATAGTCCAGTGCACTAGCCCACACTGTTGCTGTGCAGCTAGTATCCAGTACACAGAACAATGTATGTGTCCTATAATTGTCCTCCTCATGCTTGAATAACTTCTTTGTGCAGTGTTTTGTGCTATTCCTTTATTTCCTAATTGTTTCTTTCTTGTTCAGCAACACCCAAACCTGCATTGGTATCTAGTACCTTGACATTTTATGATGCTTTTCATTGATATATGTTTTCTCCAGTATTAAATTTGAAATCTTTAGTTAAACCAATGGTGTTACTGTCCTGTGAAGTTAATATCTCAAATCACAAAAATCTTCCAAATAAATTTAAGAACTTGTATGTTCTTCTTATGGAGTCGTACTTTCAATTTCCATGAACTATTATGATCTCTTCATTTTGTGTTTAAGGAATTCTATGTCAAATCTTTGATCATTTAGTGTTTACATTTTAAAAACATCTTTATTTTCTTTAACATCATCAATATTTCCATATTTCCTCATCTGTTCTTTAAACCTTTACTTATCAGCTTTGGGTTTTTATTTTAATCTATGGAAAAGTAGATGTTTAGCTGAAGATTATGTTCTCTTTAATGCAGCATATCATCTTCTTTCCCCAAGCATGGAGGACATCACATTCTCAAAATAAAAGGCCCTGATAATTTTTATGCCAAAATTTTATTGCCACTGCTTGTTTATAACCTAAACAAAAATTCAATAATATCATGATGTCTACTCATTACCACAAAGTGGATCATGCCAATTTCTTTTTCCTTGAATCCATTTGTATTTTTTTTCTTGCTTTATTCAAACTTATAAATTTACTGTGCTGTGTAAACCCAATATCTATGAAGAGAAGAAAGAAATTAGACCCAAATATCCCTCCCTATACAAGAAAATGACTGGAAATGGATCAACATTGGCATTTGATAAATGCTAGAAGAGGGAGAGTCAGTTTTCTTAAAAACTGTAGTCTCTAGAGAGTCAAACACAAACTAGTAATAGGACAAATATTGAAGAGGATATCAACAGTACAAATTAAATTTGATCAGTTAAAGAAGTCACAGGAAAGCCAATGTCAAGAAAATATATTATATAAAACTATTAAATAAATAATAAAATTGTACCCAAGGCAATCAGTTCCAAAGCAGGATAGTTTCTATTAATCTCATAATCTTGGAAATTAGACTTAATCTGAATGGGGTTTGATTGATTGCTTGGTTTTCCTGACAGCACTTTGCATCTAGGTGGGAGAGAGCAGGAGCCAGAAGCATTTACTTCACATATTGGATAAAGAAGAGAATGTCAGGAAAAATTGGGACTCCATAATCCCAATATCAAAATAAACACATGGTGAATAACTTAACTCACTATAACAGGCACAGCATACAGACAGTTCCAAACTGGAGCTCAGCCATTTATGATGCCAGCACTTTAAAAATCCTCAAATTCAGTCTATAGAAATTCGTGAAAAATAAATAAATGGAATACATAAAAGAAGCCTCATTTTCTTTCTTCTATTATACAAATTACACATTTTAGCTAATAACAAATCCAAAAGAAAATATGGTTTTTTTTCTAATTAAATAAATCATCACAGGATTTGGTATATGTGAAATCTAATTTGGAAATCCACACACCAAGAAATTCTAGAAGTTTATTGACCTGGCCAGAAAGTAGATAAAACAACTATCCTTTTGAGGGATTGTGTTTGTGAAAACCCGTGGATGCAAAATATTGGTATTGTACATTGAATGAATTCTTTAAGATTAAAATAAATTCAGATTGTACATTGCTTTTAATAATCTAATTTGTCACTCAGATGGAAACAGATGCAGAGATCCACAACCAGGCGCCAACCAGAGCCCCAGCAGTCCAGTTGTTGTGAGAGAGGAAATATTGTATGAGCAAGGGACATGGAGATCATGACTGGAAAATGTACTGAAATGGCCACCCAAACTAGTGGAAATGCATGAACTGTGGACCAATAGCAGTGGAGCCTCCATGGTGCTTGACTGGGCCCTCTGGATACTCAGGACAGTGGTTTGGCATGAACTGTTTAGGAAGCCCCCAGTCAATGGGATCAGGATTCATCCCTAGTGCATGAGCTGTATTTTTTTTTTTTTCAATGCCTATGGTGGGACACCTGGTGCAGCCTAGGCACAGGGAGGAGGGTCTTGGACCTGCCTCAAGTGNAAGTACCAGGCTCTGGGGACTTTCCATGGGAGACCTTGTGTTAGAGGAGGTGGGATTGGAGGTGGATGGGTTGAGGGGCAAGGCTGGGGGGCGGGAGGAGGGAGGAGAGGCAGTTCTGTGGTTGGTACGGAAAATAAACAGAAAATCTTTTAAGAATAAAAAAAATTAAAAAAAATCTAATTTGTCACAAAATTCCTCATTTTCTACAAGGCCTGTGAACACCAAGGAATGTCAAATGTCGAATATTATCTACTACACCAGGTAAACTGTGGTGGAATATGATGTTTGGCAGAAAGAACCAGAAAAAATTTGATGATATTTTGTTCTCCCTAAAATGTCACATTACTGCCATAAACATGCCACACTCAAATATTTCTATGATAAACAATAATAACAGGAACATTTTTTCGGTGCTTAAATACATATGACATTTACTCACTTGGTAAATATCCTTTCCGTAAAAATGCTGTATTGTCTTTAGAAATGTTCCTATGAAGCAAGGCAGAAATATGAAAGACCTTTCTTCACAGGGATTGGGTATTACATCACAATGGTAGAAACATTAGCAGACTATAGAAAGGAAAATTTACTCAGTCTCTAAGATATGAATTCCTGGCAGTGCTCTGAATTGTGCTTCTCAGGGACATCACTTGACACAATGCAGTGGGAACTGTCACTATCAAGTGTATCCCTGTAGAAGAAGGGTAGACAGTATGTATCATTCAGCTTCCAGTGTGAAAAATTGTGACTCTAAAATGACATAAAGGTAACATCTAAACCAACACAAACAGGGAAGCGATCAGTAGTAAAATAACGTAAACTTAGTTATTTCCTCGGTGATAAGGGAGGGTAAATTGAAGAGAAGAAAGGTGGTCTGCCTATGTACAGCCATACTATATATTCTTTACACTGAAAATAAATAAAAATAAATACATTAAAATACTTATCTAGATTTTTTTGGTTTTGTTTTTCAAGACAGGGTTTCTCTGTGTAGCTTTGGCGCCTTTCCTGGAACTCACTCAGTAGCCCAGGGTGGCCTCGAACCACAGAGATCCGCCTGCTTCTCCCTCCCTAGTGCTGAGATTAAAGGCGTGCGCCACCACTGCCCAGTTCTAGATTCTTAATTAAACATTGAATTTGACATGACCATGCACTGCATAAATAGAAGAAAAAAGAACAATTTCTTTATCTCTACTCCGCATTCTCTTCTTTTAATCTCCAAAAACAACTGGGATCAGTCAAACCAAAGAAAACAAAGAAAAGCTTTAGAACAAAGGACAAAAATCCCAAAGAGAACTTCTTTATCATGTCAACAAGATGGGAGTGTTTGGTAAAACTGCAACAAGGAGAGTTGCACAGAAAACCATTTGTCAAATATGTCTACACATACATGTGTCTCTTTCTATTACTGTAGTCACTAAGAAGTGCATTAATTTTTCAAAATACTTTTCTTCTCAGCTTGCTGTTCTGTGGAGAAATCTTAAGCATTCTCATTCCTAAGGCTCTGATTTTCTATGTGTAGGTGCAAGCAACAACTGGTAATTTACTTTCAGAATCATCTTTCCTTCCATATTCCAGATGATTAGATCATATCAGTGGACATGAAAGACCCAGACCAGAATCCTCTTGAGCATATTAGCTCATAAGCCTAATTCATCACACTACTTCATTGATCATCATGTGAACTACTTGAAGCAGATTCCATTAGGCATTCCACAGCAAGTTTCATGTAGTAGCATAAAAATCAACTTATGCTAGACAGAGCTTAGTATAGACATACAGGTGCTATGTTCACAAATGCCTATAATATGCAACATATTTTGTATCTAGACATCCAGAGAAAATTCACACTCTTTGTATCTCTTTCTCTGTCTCTGTCCCCCTCTCTCTCACACACACCTGCACTAACAGTGCACAAAGTCTCCCAAACTAGCAGAGATTAAATAGAGAACCATTCATCATTCTAAAACCTGAAATACCCATCAGTATCTTAATATTAAGGTAGACACTAAGTTTCATGTTAGAGTTGTATTCATGACCTTGATCTCACTCTCCATGGATAGACAACTTTTGATCAGACGTTTATATGTCTCAATATTGGTTTACCCCAGTATTTATTCTTTTACTTTTTCCAGTGTGCTACCTGGAATTGACTCCAAAATTTTTTAATGTTCTATCTGACAAAAAAAGAATGCAGCTGGGTTTCTCTTCTCTTCCACTTGTTTTGTATTGTTCCTGGTTTTATTTTTTTCCTTTTATTTATAAGAGCTTCTTTTCTCAAAACATATATTTTAATTACAATTTCCTCTGTTTTTACTTCTCCCATTTCTTCCTCACCTCTTCTTCCACCAGTTCAGGACACTTTCTGTCCCACATTAGAAAACAAACAGGCTTCTAAGGGATAATAATATAATATAAATAAGATAAAATATAAACTAACACATCTAAATGTACAAAATGAACAAACAGAAGGAAAAGAGCCCAAGAGAAGGCAGAGAAATCAGAACCTACTCATTTGCACAATCAGGAATCATACAAAAATACTAAATGAGAAGCCATACTATACATCTAAAAGAAATGTGGGATAAAAGGAAAGAATAAAAATGTATAGTTAAAATAAAATAGAAATAATATCTAATAAGATAAAATTTAAACATAGTTTGGAAAGATATGACATGCCATTGTGAGCAAAGGCACCTCCAAGATGCCCTTGAGTTTGGTTTCTTTTGACTATTTCCTACTGGACAAGCATTCTACCTTTAAGAATAGTTTGTTTCACTGGTGAGACACCCTTGGAGGAAACTAAACCATCATTTCCAAATGATTATCATTTGGACATTGCTTTTTGATTAGGCATGGTGGTATGTGTTCACTTTTCCTTTCAGCTCTAGGACTCCATCTAGTGCAGACCTGTGATGACCCTGTGCATGGTGACACATTCTCTGTGAGTTCATGTGAGCCTTGATTATACTGATTTAGAAGGTCTCATTTTTTTGGTGTCCTCTGTCCTCTCTGGCACTTAAACCCATTCTTACCCTTCTTCTGCAAATTTCTCTGAGCCTGAGGTAGGAAATATGATAGAGGCATTCCATTTAGGGCTGATTCTTCAAAAGAATTGCCCTCTCTGCAGGATGTCTGGCTGTGAGTCTGTATTTCTTCCCATGTGCTACAGGAAAAAGCTTCTCTGATCATTCTGAGAAAGGCTTTAAAATATCAATATAGCAGAATGTCATTATGAATCATTTTATTAATATTCTCATAGAAAATTCATATTTTATTTTACCCAAGGTTAATGGGCTACCTAGTCTTGGGTTCTTGGTCACCCAAACAGTGTCTGGGATGGGCCTTCAGTAGAATCAGATATTGGTCAGTTACTTCCACAAGCTTTTGCTGTCATTGCTCTAGCATACCTGCCAGGTGGGACAGCATTGTAGATCAAAGTGTTTCAGGCTGTTTAGTGTTTATTTTTCTTCCTTGGTAGCATGCCAAGTCCCTTCTAGCACTGAAAATACTAGTATATAGGGATGAAGTCTTTATGTAGGTATCAACTTCACTACTACATATTCAATTAGTTTTATAGATGTTATCTTAAGGAATGGGGCTTTGCTATCAGTGTGTGGAGAGTAACTTACAGTCTTGTCAAAAGCTTGCTTTTAATTTTTGCTTCCCATGGGATCTCTTGGGCCAATAATTCAATTAGTGTAACCAATCCCCACACTGGAGGCTGCTTTTTGTGACAAAATATGTCCAAATGGGGCTCTGTCTTCCCATATATTTGGTGATTTTAGTTAGATCATCTTCATATGAATTTATATTTGGGCCTTCAGTTAGATTCCTTTGGTCAATATGTCTGTTTGGGGCCAATATCATGATGTTTTTATTACTCTAGCTTTGTAGTAAAACCTGACATCTAGATTGGTGAGACCTCCTTCAGTTCTTTTATCATTATGAATTAGTTTTGCTATCTTGACTTCTTTTTGTGTTTCTACAAAAAGCTGAAAATTGTTCTTTCAGGATATGTGAAGAATTGTGTTGGAATTTTGAGAGGGAATTGCTCTGAATCTATGGATAACCTTTTGTATGAAATGCCAATTTTACTATGCTAATATTATGGATCAGTGAATATGGGGGACATTTCCATCTTCTGATACCTTCTTTAGTTTCTTTCTTTAAAGACTTGAAGTGTATACCATACAAGTCTTTCACTTGCTTGGTTAGAATTACTTCAAGGTATTTTATATTATTTGACACTATGATGAATGATACTGTTTTTCAGATCTCTTCTTTTCAATACATCCTGACCAGAGTTTCCCCTCTGTCCACTTCTTCCAGTCCTCCCCCAACCTCTGCTCTTCCTCTAATCAAGTTCTTTTCCCTTTCCCTTTAGAAAAGAACAGGCTTTCCCAGAATAACCACCGAACATGGAATTACAAGGTACAATAAGAGTAGGTATGAACCCTCATATCAAGGCTTTCCAGACAATCCCATAGGAAAATGGTCCCAAGGAAAGGTGAAAGAGTCAAAGACACCTCCATTTCCACTGTTAGGAGTCCCACAAAACACCAAGCTAATAATTATAACATATATCAAGACAACATTGCCCAGATGTTTTCAGGTTCTGTGATTGATGCTTCAGTCTCAATGAACCTCTATGAGCTCCACTTAATTGAATTCTGTGAGCTGTGTTCTCCTGCTATCCAAAACCCTTCTGGCTCCTCCATTTATTCCTCGCCCTCCTCCACAGGTTACCCCATGCTCAAAGGAGAGGGACCTGATGGAGACAACCAGTTTGGGCCCTGTTGGTCTCATGTTTGACTGTGGGTCTCTACATTTGCTCTCATCAGCTGCAGGCTGACATCCCTTTGATGATGATTGGCCTAGTCCCCTATCTTTGAGTATATAGTGATATCATTAGGAATCATTTTATTGATTTTTTTCAATCATAGATTTCTAGGCTAGACAGCCTCCAGTTTCTGGTTATCCAGAATGCAACATCTTGCATGCTTCAAATTTGACCCATCATTTGTTGGCTGGTCTCAAAGTTCTGTGCCTCCATTGCCACAGTACATCTTGCAGGCAGGATAGGTTATAGTTCAATGTTTTGTGGCTCACTTGGTGTCCCAGTCCCAACTTTAGAAGCCTTTCCTTGTTTCAGAAAATGTTCTTTCTCATTTTTTGGCCTTTTCTATATAAGAGTGCGACTAGTTTCCATCAGTTAATTTTGTATTCATCACCCGGCAGGTGAAAGTTTTAGGGTCACTTATATAAACTATATTTCATTAGCAAATGAAGGTACTTTGACTTCTTTCTTTCCAACTTGTGTCCTTGTGATCTTTAGCTGTCTTAGTGCTCTAGCTAAGACTTCAAGTACTATATTTAATAGGTTTGTAGAGAATGGATGACCTTGTCTTATTTGTGATTTTATTGGAATTGCTTTGAGTTTCTCTCCATTTAACTTCATGTTGGCTTTAACCTTGCTATAAACTGCCTTTCTTATGTTGAGGTATGTCCCTTGTGTTAAGGAAGAGTTTTAAACAAGCAGAGAAAGAGCCTGTTGTAGCATGGCTCTTGAAATTGTGGGCCATGGAATGGATGAAATCAGTCTAATTGCTGTGGTGGCAGAGAGACTGAGTGATAACTTCCCATTCCTCCTTGAGGCACAGACTTAACAACCTGAAACAGTTTGAGGGAAATAAATCCCTGATGGACAGTAGGAAGTCAGTAGAAATACTTGATTATCTTCTTCTGAAACCCTCACAAATAGCAGGGGTTAGAGGACTACATAGAACGGACAGGTGTAGGGAACTAGGAATAAAGAATTCTCTGTGTGTACCCAGTTCACTAGTAATTTAGAACTGTGTTCACAGAGGATTTAATGAAAGGTTAATCCAGCAGGGATTTTGAGACTGGTAGGGAACTTTGCTTTAGTGGTTTTGCTCAGCACTTCATTGGATCAAGATCTTTATAAAGTAGGAAAGGCTTTGATTTATCTCAGCTATTTTGACCAGAATGTAAAGAGAATTTGTAAGGTGAGAGAGTAACCTAGAAGGGACAGTAAGCATTTAAAGCAGAGGATGACATTGGTCTGAGTTAATTTCAAACAAATATAATAAAAATTTGCATCAAGCTAGAGTTCCTAATAAAAAAATGACAAAAACACAAACTGTGTGCTAAGGAGCTTCTGAAAGGTTTTAAAGCCCAAGCAGCAATTCCCATAAGATGGCTTTGATAGAACAACATAGGCACAAATGATCAAGCCTCCCCCAGAATGGGGTAATTATCCCCCCAGTATAAAAGGGGTGAATTTCCCTCCAAAAATATTATGCTAGGAGATGAGATATTTTGCCCAGCCAGGGTGTGGTTAATAGAGTGGTAAAACATTTAGCCACCACAGAAACCCTGTCTCGAAAAACCAAAAAAAAAAGAAAAAAAGTTTAGCCACAGCCACCACACCAACCCAGTGACACTCAGACACAGGAAGATAGCAGGGGAATCAGGAGCATAGAGTCATGTTCATATTTAGTCGTCCATAGAGGTTTGATTTGATTAAGTCCGGCTCCAAGAGTTCATCATGTTTAGAGAAATGTATGGGGCTCCATGGAAGAGCTCCAGCATGTGTAAATAAAATGGTTTGTAGAGAAATACTGAGGATTACAGAGAATATATTACATTATCACTGCTTACCCTTGCTTTGTAAGAAACTTTGATCTTTGGAGGAAGCAAGTAATACATGTGGATGAAACATTTGCATGCTGTTATTAGACCATGCTTATGTTCATTGTTAGTATCTTCTAAGCTGTGAATGTCCAGAATCACCTGACACTTGCTGAAACAGATGGCAACCAACTTTCAGAGTGCTTCATCAAGATTATCGTTGTAAACCCACTATTGTAATGGGGTGATTCTTTGTCCTGAATATCCTCTGACAAGGATTTATTATATAGATGACATAATTTTAAGCAATAAGTGATTTGTATATTTGGAAAGCCCTTGCTAATACAATGAGTTACAATGGTGTTTTGAACTATCTTGCCACCCTACTGGTGTTGGCATAATTAAAGAAAATGAAAAAACCAAAAACAAAGGTATGCTATATGGTTGAAAAAGGACACTCCCAGAAACTCTAAGACTATTAAATTAAAATTTGACCCTAGGAGTAAGTATGTTACTTTGTGTTTTTTGGCCAGTGAAGATCTTGAGGCCCACAAATCATGAAAGCTCTTGTTTATTCTCTTGATTGTATGCCAATACGAGATGGTATGACCCTCTATGACTAGATGCTGAATGTACATACTTTTAGTGTAGGACACTTGATATACATACTTTGAATGTAAGGCATAGCAAAATTAACCTGGGACTAATCTGGAATTTCCCACCATTATAGCTGCCTTATGGTATGTCAGAGGGGTAATATGCAGACTTCCACTGGAGAATTGTCAACATTTCTTATTGTTCATGGGCCCTGCATGCTAAACCACCAAAATGCCAGGAAGGATGTGACTTCTTGCACAATATTTGTTTGGTTATCGTGGGTAAGAACAACAGAACAACACCCTTCCAGTTGAATTTAATGCTCACTATACAAGAGGGAGGAGTTCAAGACTTATACTGTAAGTCAGAGCCAAAATCTCTGGCTGGGGAAGCAACTTTTACAGTTTTTCTTGAAGGACATCTCCCAAAGACTGAGGCATAATATAGAAGAAAATGTGATTTTTTTCTTTCAGTTTGTTTATATGGTGTATTAAATTGACAGACTTCCATATGTTGAACCATCCTTGCACCCCTGAGATGAAGCCTACTTGGTCATGGTGGATAATTTTTTTGATGTGTCCTTGGATTTGGTTTGCCAATATTTTGTTGAGTGTTTTTGCATCAATGTGCATGAGGGAAATTGGTCTGTAATTCTCTTCCTTTGTTGTATCTTTGTGTGGTTTTGGTATCCGGGTGACTGTAGCCTCATAAAAAAGAGTTTGGTAATGTTCTGTTTATCGGAATTAGGTCTTCTTTGAAGATCTGGTAGAATTCTGTGCTGAAGCCGTATGGTCCTGGGCTTTCTTTGGTTGGGAGACTTTTAATGACTGTTTCTATTTCCTTAGGGTTTATTGGTCTATTTAAATAGTTTATCTGGTCTTGATTTAAATTTGGTATGTGATACCTATCCAGAAAATTTTCCATTTCTCTCAGATTTTCCAATTTTGTGGAGTACAGGTTTTTGAAGTATGACCTGATGATTCTCTGGATTTCCTCACTGTGTGTTCTTATGTCTCCCTTTTCATTTCTGATTTTGTTAATTTGGATGGTCTCTCTCTGTCTTTTGGTTAATTTGGAAAGGGTCTTGTCTATCTTGTTGATTTTCTCAAAGAACCAACTCTTTGTTTCATTGATTCTTTGTATTGTTTTCTTTGTTTCTATTTCATTGATTTTAGCCCTCAATTTGATTATTTCTTGTCATCTCTTCCTCCTGGGTGAGTTTGCTTCTTCTTGTTCTAGAGCTTTCAGTTGTGCTGTTCAGTCACTAATGTGAGATTTTTCCATCTTTTTTATGTAGGCATATAGTGCTATGAATTTTCCTCTTAGCACTGTTTTCATTGTGCTGCATAAGTTTGGGTATGTTGTACTTTCATTCTCACTGAATTTTAGGAAATCTTTGATTTCTTTCTTTATTTCTTCCTTGACCCATTTTTGCTTCATTTGGGCATTATTCAGTTTCCATGAGATTGTAGGCTTTCTGTGTTTTTGTTGCTGTTAAAATCTAACTTTAAGCCATGGTGGTCCAATAAAACACAGGAGGTTATTCAAATTTTTCATGTCTATTGAGATTTGCTTTGTGACCGAGCATGTGGTCAATTTTAGAGAAAGTCCCATGGGGTGCTGAGAAGAAGGTATATTCTTTTTTGTTATGGTGGAATGTTCTGTAGATATCTATTAAGTCCATTTGAATCATGACTTCTGTTAGGTCCCTTATTTATCTGTTAAGTTTCAGTCTGACAGATCTATCCAGTGGTGAGAGTGGGGTGTTGAAATCTGCCACTTCTAATGTGTGGGGTTTGATGTGAGATTTAAGCTTTAGTAATATTTCTTTTACAAATGTGGGTGCCCTTGTATTTGGGGCATAAATGTTCAGAATTGAAACTTCATCTTGGTCGATTTTCCCTTTGATAAATGTGTAATGTCCTTCCCTATCTCTTTTGATTGATTTTACTTTGAAGTCTATTTTATTAGATGTCAGAATAGCTACATTGGCTTGTTTCTTAGGCCCATTTGATTGGTATGTCTTTTCCTAGCCTTTTACTCTGAGGTAGTGTCTGTCTATAACATTGAGGTGTGTTTCTTGTATGCAGCAGAAGGATGGATCTTGTTTTCGTATCCATTCAATTCGCCTATGTCTTTTTATAGGGGAATTGAGACCATTGATACTAATGAATATTAATACCCATTGATTGTTAATTCCTGTTATTTTTTGGTGGTAGTGCTATATGTTTCTGTTCTTTGGTATTTGTTGGTGTGGGATTATCTATTGCCTGTGTTTTCAGGGGTGTATCTAGTTTCCTTAGGTTGTATTTTTCCTTCTAATGCTTTCTGTAGGGCTGGATTTGTGGATAGGTATTGTTTAAATCTGATTTTATCATGAAATATTTGTGGGACAACACCAGACCCGACCAGAGCACTAGGCCCAAGGCCACGCCCAGAGCCCAGCTGCCTATCGTTTGGAGCCCAAGAACTTGGAGGTGTTGATGAAACTGCTCTACTGAGCAACCTGGTCAGCTGAGAGCCATTTGGGAGAGGGCTCAGAAATCTACAGTCTGGGGAAACAAGATCAGCTGAAGAGTTGGCCAGAGAGCAGAGCACGACCTGAGAACACAAAAGAAGAAGCCGTCCAGCCACTCAATCAGATCACTGGAATCACATGCCCATCCTGCACCAACTGGGGACAGGTAAGGCCCCATCTCTGGACTGCAGAACACCTAACCCCTAGGCTCTGAGGGCTCATTACGTGCCCCTTCCCCCAACTATTGGAGCCCCAGGGACCAGGCAGCTGCATCTCCCTGAACCTTCACCAAGAAAACCAGCCACAATGACCCCAGCAACCACCAGAGTCATAAGCCTACCCTGTACTGACTGGGAACAGCCATTGGAGCCCCAGAGATAGGACAGTGGCCTCTTTCCCTGCCCCCTCACCAAGAAAAGCATCCCATGTGACACTGACAACCACTAGAGCTATAAGTACACCCTACACTGATTGAGAACAGCTGCTCCCTGAGACAGAACCCATTATCACCAATTGGACTAAGCTGCTCCCAGAGAAACAGAACCCATCAGCACCGATTCAACCAAGAACTCCCAGTTGACTGAGACTATCAATCAGAACAGGAGAGGCAACCTCAGATACAGACACTGCCTGCACTGAGCCAAGGAAGACATGAGTAGACGACAGTGCAAAAATACAGGCAACAACAAAAAGACCTATATGACACCATCAGAACCTGATAGTTCTACACCTACAAGACCTGAACATAGCGATGCAGAAGAAGCAGAAGAAATCAATCCTAAAAATGACTTTAAGAAGATGATAGAGGCCCTTAAAGAGGAAATGAAAAATTCCTTTAAAGACGAAATAAAAAACTCCCTTAAAAAAGAAATGAAAAATTCCCTTAAAGAAATGGAAGAAAAAACAAACAAAAAA
>LZPO01117850.1:29632-40066 GCA_001675575.1 Neotoma lepida
TCTCACATTAATGACTTAACAGCACATCTGAAAGATCTAGAACAAACAGAAGCAAACTCACCCAGGAGGAAGAGATGACAGGAAATAAACAAATTGAGGGCTGAAATCAATGAAATAGAAACAAAGAAAACAATACAAAGAATCAATGAAACAAAGAGTTGGTTCTTTGAAAAATCAACAACATAGACAAACCCCTAACCAAATTAACCAAAAGACAGAGAGAGACCATCCAAATTAACAAAATCAGAAATGAAAAGGGAGACATAACAACAGACTAGGAAGAAATCCAGGGAGTCATCAGGTCATATTTCAAAAACCTGTACTCTACAAAATTTGAAAATCTGAAGGAAGGACAATTTTCTGGATAGTTACCACATACCAAACTTAAATCAAGACCAGATAAACTATTTAAATAGACCAATAGCCCCTAAAGAAATAGAAACAGTCAGTAAAAGTCTCCCAAACAAAAAAAGCCCAGGAACAGGTGGTTTCAGAGCAGAATTCTACCAGATTTTCAAAGAAGAGCTAATTCCAATACTATTCAAATTGTTCCACACAATAGAAACATAAGGAACACTACCAAACTCTTATGAGGCTACAGTTACCCTGATACCAAAACCACACAAAGATGCAACAAAGAAAGAGAATTACAGACCAATCTCCCTCATGAACATTGATGCAAAAATACTCAACAAAATATTGGCAAACCGAATCCAAGGACACATCAAAAAAATTATCCACCATGACCAAATAGGCTTCATCCCAGGGGTGCAAGGATGGTTCAACATATGGAAGTCTGTGAATTTAGTGCACCATATAAACAAACTAAAAGGAAAAAACCACATGGTTATCTCCTTAGATGCTGAAATAGCCTTTGACAAAATCCAACACCCCTTCTCAGGACACAGTCAATAAGACAAAACGATAGCCTACAGAATGGGAAAAGATCTTCACCAACCCCACATCTGACACAAGGCTGATCTCCAAAATATATAAAGAACTCAAGAAACTAGACATCAAAATATTGAACAATCCAAATAAAAAATGGGCTACAGAGCTAAACAGAGAATTCTCAAAAATAGAATCTCAAATGGCTGAAAGACATTTAAGGAAATGTTCAACATCCTTAGTCATCAGGGAAATGCAAATCAAAAACAACTCTGAGATACCATCTTACACCTGTCAGAATTGCTGTGATCAAAAACACTGATGACAGTCTATGCTGGAGAGGATGTGGAGCAAGGGGAACACTCTTCCACTGTTGGTGGGAGTGCAAACTTGTACAACCACTGTGGAAATCAGTATGGCGGTTTATCAGAAAATTGGGAATGAATCTTCCTCAGACCCAGTGATATCACTCTTAGGTATATACCCAAGGAACACTCAATCTTACCTCAAAGATACATGCTCAACTATATTCCTAGCAGCATTATTTATAATAGCCAGAACCTGGAAACAACCTAGATGCCCGTAAACTGAAGAATGGATTAAGAAAATGTGGTACATATACACAATGAAATACTACTCAGCAGAGAAGAACAATGACCATATATTTGCAGACAAATGGATGGAACTGGAAAATATCGTCCTGAGTGAGGTAACCCAGACTCAGAAGGAAAATCATGGTATGTATTCACTAATAGGTGGATACTAGATATAAACCAAAGGACAATCACTCTGCAACCCACAGATCCAGGGAAGCTACCTAGCAGGAAGGACCCTAGGATGACTGTAGCATAAAATAAGCTTTGGTTTTGCCCAATCCCTGGGCATGATTTAGTGAAACATTTCACTATTAGGATAAGAATTTGTACCTCTATTTATGTTCAAGATATCTGTATATTATCGCCATCATGGTGGTGTGGGGTCACAGGGCTGTGACTCTGGGCCCAGAGTGAGAGGCTGGGATGTTCGCCTAGGGGCATAGAGACTCACCTCTTGGTCCCAATCCGCTCAGGCTGGCTCTGTCTCAGGAAGCAGTTGCAGTCTCCAATCTGTATATTTTAAAGGTATCTGAATTTCAAAATTTATGTCTAAGGATACATTGCTTTGGAAAAGAAGTTCTGGTTTTGTTTCCACAGAAGATGAGAATCTATAGATTGATTCCAGGCTAATATGGTTTGACTAGCCAAGACCCCCTGAAAGGTTTCTGATGACACCATGGCCCAGATGGTCCAATATCCAAACAGCTTCAAGGCAACTGGCTCAAAAAATACAACATCACAGACTATTTCCGTCAGGACTTCACAATAATTGCTAATTTTCTCAAGATCCCCATAAGAATACAGCACCCTTTATCAGAAGGAAGTAGCCTAGAAAACTACACCCACATTCCCAAAAACTGGATTATGAATATTTGTCTTTGTTTAAAGATTGATTACAAATTGTCATTGGTCATTGTCAATATCTTTCTAAAGAAAAAAGGGGATAGGATATGACAGGATGAAAGGGTAGATTTTTGAATCTACTTTTAAAGAGCAACAACTTGTATAATTTTAGTTTATTGCAAATTTAAAGTTGATTTTATTATACTGTATATATATTTCTACTCTCATTTAAGGTATTATTTTTATGTAACTCATTTAAATTGTAATGGATAATTAAAAATACAGATTAATAATTAGTCTTCTATGATAGTCAAACTTATAGTCATATTAAGTTTTCTAGGTATACATAGATATATTTCAATTAGATAGGTAATCTTCAAACACTTCAAAGACTTAGAGAATATGGCATTTAAAATGTTTTAAGAACTTAGATTTTCTGAACAGTGAGATACATCTGCTCCTGTCATTACCGATTTACTTCAAAGAGAAAGATGAGCATTGAAGACACTGGATATGGAGTTTATCTTCTTCTTGGCAAACATAGCAATTTGGGCAAGAAACTGTTCTTGCTTGGACTGCTTGAAAAAAATGTTGTATCAACTAGACATGCAGGACCCATAAAAAGGTGACCACTGAATTTTGCAAGACAAAATGGTCCTTCAGGTTCCTGCTTTGCAGAGGAAACTGCCAGACATTCTACAGGACACAGAGAGAAGCAACTGAAGACTCTAGGCCTATAGGCTGAAGAATGGATGCCCCAATGTTGCAGAAGTACTTTGGGTGACTGACCAGGCAGCCAGCTGTCTCTGTCATTCTAGATTTTTGGAAGTTGCTTACAATGCTCTTCCTGTTTATTTAGGTAATATTATATCCTTCTGAGGTCTTTGATGTAGTTGAAGACTAGATAGTTATAATTTTCCTTGGTTATGATAAAAGATAAATTAGATATAAAATTTAGACTCATAAATACAGGATAGATAGAATATTTTCCTTAATTTTGTCAAATTCAAATAGACTAGATATTGTAACTGCAATTCTTGCTAGATAACTTTTGTTTTATGTAATTTTACTATGTTGAAGTTAAACCCTTCTTTTTAAATAAAAGAAAAGGGGAAATGATGGGTATATATTGCTGTATGCTGTGAATATGTGTTGCTCTGATTGGCTGATAAATAAAATGTTGATTGGTCAGTAGCCAGGCAGGAAGTACATGTGGGATAAGCAGACAAGGAGAATTCTGGGAAGAGAAAGGCTGAGTGAGGAGATGCCAGCTAGCTACCCAAGGAGCAACACATAATAGGATGCAGGTAAAACCATGGAATACATGGCAACATATAGATTAATAGATGTGGGCTGAGTTTAAATGTAAGAGCTAGTCAGTAATAAGCCTGAGCTAATGGCCAAGCAGTTGTAATTAATATAAGCCTCTGAGTAATTATTTTATAAGCGGCTGTGGGACCATGGGGCCTAGCAGGACCTGGACAAAACCTTCTCTTACAGAAAGGTTGAGAACCACTGGTATAGAGGGACCATGGTGGGAGAAGGGCATTGGGAGAGTATTAGTGGGATACAAGTGATAAGAAGTAGGGAACAGAATAATTGAGAAGGGGCTCCAACTGAGGTGGAAAGGGAAGTCAGTACAGAAAAAAAAGAAAGGCTGTGCTGTGGAATAAATCCTCTTGTACACTGTAAAGATTTGTCACTTGAAATGGTTTAATAAAATGCTGATTGCCCAGTAGCCAGGCAGGAAGTATAGATAGGGTGACTAAACTGAGAATGCTTGGAAGAAGAAGGGTGGAATCAGGAGTAGCCCACCAGACACAGAGGGAGTAGGAGATGAATATGCCATGCTGATAAAGGTACCACCACATGGCAAAGCATAAATAGAAACATGGGCTAATTTAAGTGTAAGAGTTAGCTAGTAACAAGCCGAAGCTATTGGCCAAGCATTTGTAAGTAGCATTAAGCCTCCAAGTCAATTATTTTGGAACTGGCTGCCAGGTATTTGGGAACAGGGGGGTAGGGGAGATGTGTGATTATAAGGCTGAGGAACAAGTAACACCAGGACTGTTTGATAAAGTCTCAAGGAATCATATTACTTTATAATATACTTAACTTTATAACATATAAATGAAATTAACCATCTTGGGATCACCAAGTTCCCCCAAAAAACCATAGCCATAAAGCATAACATAACAAAAAGCCCATCACCAAGTGTAAGAAATCTTACAAATGGTTGGTCAGGGTAGTCCAAGTAGCTCCAAAAACAGTATAGATAATTAGTGTAAATCTAGTCCTTGATTACCTCTAAGAAGTGGGCAACCTGCTATTGAAAAATGGATTGTACCCTTAAGATGAAGAACTCACATGATTCAAGTTGAACCTGACTTGAAAGCCTCTTTCCTCCAATCTTGCTTCCATGGTTCCAGAAAATACCATCCAAGCAGGTAAAGAAGGAAAATAATTACATAATACTACCCAGATGCTTTGCCTATGAATCACAACAATTACCAATATGGAAAATATGCTTAAAGCTTCAATAAGTGGCACTCACATGGCAATGGTAATTAACACTGTCTAATTGTACATAAGACCCACTCAACAGGAGGGAAATAATGCGTGGTACTGGATACTCAGTCAGCTTCCCTGGGATAGTGAAGACATAAACCTTGGAAAGGTGGTTACTACTACCACTGTGCTAGAACAGCATAATTTCTAACTTCATTTTAAATCATATTCTTATACCCAAAGGATATGTGTGTATGTGTGTGTGTGTGTGTGTGTGTGTGTGTGTGTGTGTGTGTGTGTGTATGTCTACCACCTTCATTAAAGAGGGCTCTCTTTATAACAAATAGAGATCATCACAGAAAAGCAAAGCCAGAGACAATGCAGATACAAACAGGTCTGATGGAGTCTAGTCCCTGTGGATATATCCGCCGTGCAGGTCCTTTATGTTTCTCAGGCAGCATCCAGGGAAAGGGGGCAGAAAGATTGCAAGAATCATAATATCAGAAAATCTGCTGTTAGGCAGGCTCTTCTAGAAATGGCTGCACAAACAAGGCTAGAACAATGACAATGTCCATGGACAAGTTAATGTGGAAGAGAGAAAGTTTTGCAAGGTCCCACCCCTAGATAAGTAACTATAGGCAACTAAAGACTGCTGGAAGAAGGAGAATTAGCCTCTCCAAGGAATGAGCACATTATTAATTTTATCATGCAGAATGATCAGACTTTGTCTTAATTGTGGTTACTATTGCAATGATGAAAAACTATAACCAAAAGCAAGTTGGGGAGTTAAGGGTTTATTTGGCTTACACTTCCATATCACTGTTCATCAGTGAAGGAAGTCAGGACAGGAACTCATTAATGGCTGCCACCTGAAGGCAGGAGCTGATGGAGAAGCCATAGAGCAGTGCTACTTACTGGCTTGTTCATCATGGTTTACTCAGCCTGCTTTGTTACAGAACCCATGACCAACAGTCCAAGGATGGTATCAGACACAATGGGCTGGGCCCTCCCACATTAATCACTAATCAAGAAATTACTTACAACCAGATTTTATGGAGGCATTATCTCAATTGAGGTTCCTTCCTTTCAGATAACTATAGCTTTCGTCAAATTTACATAAAACTAGCCAGCACAGCCTTGAAACCATATACATATAACTAACAAAAAGGACTCAATAGGTTGTATTAATATGTTTGTGCTTGTACATATGTACGTGTATGTGTGTGTGTGTGTGTGTGTGTGTGTGTGTGTGTGTAACAACAGTAATTTTAAAAAAGACGCAATCAACTTGAAAGGGGACATAGAAAGGTAGAAGGAAATTGATGTAATTGCATTGCACCTCTTTAAAAAGTGGAGCTTTAAAAATCTATGTAAAAGATATTTTGGCACAGAGGAGAGAGGGAGGATAATTATGAATATTCTGGACGTATTTTGAAGTTTTCTCAAGATGTTTTTAAATGTGAATCTGATAATAATAGTGCATTTATTATGACTAGTCCTGCCACAATACCCTGGAAAATTATTTGCATGCATAAGCTTCTGAGTGCAAAATGTGATAGAAGCTGAATTAGAGTGGTTTATTAAGATCAATAGTTCAACATCATCATTTGAAATTACACATGTAAAACAGATCATTGAATATATGAATCAGGGTTTTATTGAAGATTACTAAGGAAGCAATATGATCTCCATAGTTGTCAGTGCGTAGAGTATTTTTAGGTCCATTTAAGAAGAATAGGTCATTGAATGAAGTTTTTTGTATCCTTCACAAAAATAATAAAAGAATGTGTGCTTTTTTATCTAAACTGCAATGTGCTTTTACATTTAGATGCATCGTGTTATTTTATTTTCATCACTAGAACTTATCAGAATTATGATTAAATTATGATTTGTATCATTATATAAATTTCCATAGGTCATGAACTCACATGGTTCAAAACACATTTGTTGAGTTTCAATTACCTTGCTTGCTCCAGAAGCCATCTAATATCTTCCTCCCAACTCCATGCCAACTTTCATTCACCATCACAATTATTAATGACAATTCTGATGTATACAGACTCATCTCACTTACCTAATGGTAGTTATCTTATTACATCTTTTACACAAATTTCAGTTTTTGAACACAATGTTCTATTCCAATCTCTCTATTTATTCAATGTATGTTAGTTATGGTTGAATATTAGCTGTGTTTTGGGCTCAGTTGTAGTAGTTAGGATATAGCAAAACTCTCCACGTGTAAGACTCTCAAATTGAAATTCAAATTTTAAAATAATAAATGTTTATGTTTGTAGTTTTTTAAGGTTTTTAGTCTAGTAGTCTTCTTTTTTCTAGTAAATAAGAATTAATGTAGGAATTGTCCATAATTTAAATAATTCTTCATTGCTACTTTTAGTAATTAAACTTGTGCATTTATAAATGTAAATGTAATTTGTAAATAAATACTTCAAAGTGAAAAAAAAAGATGTAATAGCTAGTTAATAGGAAGCCTGAGCCATTAGACCATAAGTTTGTAAATGATATAAGCCTCTGTGTGTTTACTTGGGTCTGAGAAGCTGCAGGAGCTCTGGCCGGACACAAAAAACTTTTTCTTACAAATGGCGCCCATACGTGTTGGCAAGACTTTACCCATAAAACTTACAAGAAACAATCATTACAAGACTCCCAACGAAAAAAAGCACAGGACCAGATGGTTTCAATGCAGAATTCTACCAGATTTTCAAAGGACACCTAATACTAATACTCTTCAAATTATTATACATAATAGAAACAGAAGGAACTTTACCAAACTCCTTTTATGCAGCTACAGTTACTCTAATTCCCAAACCACACAAAGATGCAACAAAAAAGAGAAATACAGACCAATCTCCTTCATGAATATTGATGCAAAAATATTCAATAAAATACTGGCAAACTGAATCCAAGAACACATAAAAAATTATTCACTATGATCAAATAGGCTTCATCCCAGAGATGCAGGGATGATTCAACATATAAAAATTTGTCAATGTAATACACAATACGAACAATCTGAAAGAAACAAATCACATGATCATTTCATTAGATGCTGAAAAAAATATTTAACAAAATTCAACACCCCTTCATGATAAAGGTCTTGGAGAGATTAGGAATACAAGGAACATGCCTAAACATAATAAAGGCAATTTACAGCAGGCCAACAGCCAACATCAAATTAAATGAAGAGGAACTCAAAGCAATTCCACTAAAATCAGGAACAAGAGAAGGCTGTTCGCTCTCCCCATATTCATTCAATATAGTACTTGAAGTTAGGTAAAGCAATAAGACAACAAAAGGAGATCAAGGCGATACAAATTGGAAAGGAAGAAGTCAAACTTTCACTATTTGTAGATAATATGATAGTATATATAAATGACCCCAAAAATTCTACCAGGGAACTCCTACAGCTGATAAACTCCTTCAGTAATGTGGCAGGATATAAGATTAACTCAAAAAATATCAGTAGCTCTCCTATATACAAATGATAATGGGCTGAAAAAGAAATCAGAGAAACATCACCCTTTGCAATAGCCACAAATAAGATAAAATACCATGGGGTAACCCTAACTAATCAAGTGAAAGACATGTATGACAAGAACTTTAGGTATTTGAAGAAAGAAATTGAAGAAGATAGCAGAAAATGGAAAGATCTCCCATGTTCATGGATAGGTAGGATTAACATAGTAAAAATGGCAATCTTACCAAAAGCAATCTACAGATTCAATCCAATCCCCATCAAAATCCCAACACAATTCTTCACAGACTTGGAAAGAACAATACTCAACTTCATTTGATAAAACAAAAAACCAAGGATTGCTAAAAGAATCCTATACAATAAAGTCACCTCATGAGGCATCACTATCATTGACCTCAAGCTTTACTATAGAGCTATAGTAATAAAACTATCTTGGTATTGGCATAAAAATATGTAGACCAATGTAATTGAATTGAAAATCCTGACCCTAACACACACTCCTATGAACACCTGATTTTTTACAAAGAAGCCAAAATGTACAATGGAAAAGAGAAGCATCTTCAATAAATGGTGCTGGCAAAACTGGATGTCAACACACAGAAGATTGCATATAGACCCATATCTATCACCAGGCACAAAACTCAAGTCCAAGTGGATCAAAGACCTCAATATAAAACCAGATACACTGAACCTGATAGAAGACAAAGAAGGAAGTAGTCTTGAATGCATTGGTATAGGAGACTACGTCCTAAACATAACACCAGTAGTACAGACACTGAGAGCAACAATTAATAAATGGGACCTCCTAAAACAGAAAAGCTTCTGTCAGTCAAAGGACACCGTGAATAAGTCAAAATGTCAGCCTACAGAATGGGAAAAGATCTTCACCAACCCTACATCTGACACAAGGCTGATCTCCAAAATATATAAAAAACTCAAGAACCTAGACAACAAAATAATGTATAATTCAATTAAAAATGAACTACAGAGTTAAACAGAAAATTCTCAATGGAAGAATCTCAAATGGCTGAAAGACATTTAAGAAATTGCTCACATTCTTAGTCATTAGGGAAATGCAAATCAAAACAACTCTGAGATACCAACTTACACCTGTCAGAATGGCTAAGATCAAAAGCTCTGAAGACAGCTTATGTTCTAGAGGATGTAGAACAAGGGAACACTCCTCCACTGTTGGTGGGAGTGCTATCTTGTACAGTCATTTTGGAAATCAGTATGGCAGTTTCTCAGAAAATTGGGAATCAATCTTCCTTAAGACCCAGCTATACCACTTTTGGGCATATACCCAAGGAATGCTCAATCATACCACAAGTACACATGCTCAACTATGTTCATAGCAGCATTTTTAGTAAAAGCCACAACCTGGAAACAACCTAGATGCCACTCAAATGAAGAATGGATTAAGAAAATGTGGTACATATACACAATGTAGTACTATTCAGCAGAGAAAAACAATGACATCATTAATTTGCAGGCAAATGGATGGAACTGGAAAATATCGTCCTGAGTGAGGTAACCCAGACTCAGAAGGACAAACATTCTATGTTTTCACTCATAAGTGGATACTAGATGTAAAGAAAAGGATAAACAGACTACAACCTATATCTCCAGAAAAGCTAGCTAAAAAGGAAGACCCAAAGTGGGATGCATGGATTACCCTGGGAAGGGGAAATAGAGATTTCCATGAACAAACTGGGAATGAAAGAATGGTGGGCAATGGAGGGTAGAGGATGATGGATGAGAACGTAAGGGAATGGGATAGTTGAGCTGGCACAGGGATGGAGTGGGAAAGCAGTGAAATAGATATCATGATAGAGGCAGACATCATGGGGATAAAGCAAAACCAGGTGCTAGAGAAGTTCCCAGGAATCTCAAGGATTACCCCAACTTGGACTACTAGAAATAGTGGAGAGGGTGCCTGAACTGAACCTACTTGCCCCAGAGATCAGATCGGTGAATACCCTAATTGTCATCACATAGCTTTTCTCCAGTGATTGATGGAAGCAGATTAAGAGACCTACAACCACAGGCACCAGGCAGAGCTCCAGCAGTCCAGAGAAGAGAGAAGAGGGAGTTTATGAGCAAGTG
>LZPO01117852.1:0-23101 GCA_001675575.1 Neotoma lepida
GCTCAGCTTTCATGACCTGAGAAGTGAGCAGAGACACTGGCCAAAACCACAACCGAAGGTCCTAACCCGTGTGGCTTAGCAGTTTAAAGTTTACTCACAAGGTCAAAAAAGCCTAGAGATAAGTAATAAAAGAGGTCCAGATGGAAAAACCTCTAAACAGGTTCCAGTGTGTTTTACAATGTGCATAGGCTTAAGAAAGGAAGAAAAAGGGTATAGTCATAGAAAAAAAAATGAAAAGTTTGTAAAGTCTTTAAAGAGAGAGTAAAGGAAAAAAGCCACATAAAATGGNAAATACATAGAGAGTTTGGATTCTGTGTAGTATTGTATTGATTTTGAATTTTTGGATGACTGATGGGCAAGAGACAGCTGCTGGGATATGTGGAATTGTGAGCAGGTCTGCAAAATTGAACCAATCTAGATACTTTAGGAATGCTTTAACTTTAAAAAGAAGTCAAAATACATATTTTTCAAATGGAAATCAAAAATGTGTTGGAATTTTGTTTCCACAGGAGAAAAGAGGCTATGGCTTCCTTCAGGAATGATATTATTGATCAGGTATGATCAAGAGAGACCTCCTGAATCTTCATAGGTGATATCTATCAACAAAGGTGGTAGCTGGTCTTCCCAGGGCTTGGCCATTATCTCAAATTTTCTCTCTGGGACCCTACAGATACTTCGTCCACAGACAACAGGAAGCTGTATAGAGAAAACTACACCCACATTCCCAAGAGTTGGGGGGTATGGGTGGTCTTTGGTTATTTGGTGAACTATGGATGTTTGTTATATTTAGGGAAATATAGGATAGGATAAAAAGACAACTATTATTCTCAGATATTTTGCATTGGCATATATTTTGGGATATTGATAAAAATTTAAGGTTATTTTTGTTACAACATATTGTATGTATGTTTCTATTTTTGTTTGAGATATTGTGCCTATGCAGTTCATTTGGAAACGTAAGGTGAAGTTTCTAGTTCTTGAAAGTTATTATTATAAACTATATAGGATAATCAGGAAACACAGGTTAGTGGTTAGTCATTTATAATAATCAAATATGTAGATATGTTAGGTAGGTATGCTTTCCAGATCATACAAAGATATTTTAGGTAGATAGATGGTCTTCAAACCTTTCAAAGACCTACAAAATATGGCATTTAAAATGTTTTGTTAACTTTTATGACAATGAGAAACATCTGCTCCTGGCAGCACCAATTTACTTCAGAGATGATGGGCATTGAAGAAACTCTTTATGGAGTTTGCTTTCAATGTGGCAAAGCTAGCTATTTGGGCAAGAAGTTGCTCTTGCCTGGACTGGTTGATGGTATATTGTAACAATTGGACATGCAGGACCCACAGGAAAGTGACCACAGAACTTTGCCAAAACAAGGTAGGATGTTCCTTCTGGGTTCCTGCTTCACATAAGAAACTGACAGACATTCTGGGGACACAGAGGAAAGTAACTGACAAACTTTACCAATATAGGTGTGACAGTCTTTCAAATTTCCTGCTTCACTGAACAGTTTGCCAGATATTCTGGACCTGTAGGCTGAAGATCAATGCCCCAACATTGCAGAGGAACTTTGGCAGGCAGCCAAATGTCTCTGTTGCTAGGTAATATTACATCCTTCTGGACCTTTGATGGAGTTGAAGACTAGATAGTTATAGTTGCAGTTTTCCTTAAATATGATAGACAGTATATTAGGTATAAAACTTTGGATTTACTAAGATAGGATAGATTATGGAGTATTTTCTTTAAATGTACCAGACACAAATGAATTAGAATTCACTACATTGTGAATATAATCTTTACTTGATAATTGTTCTTATTGTATACAGTCTTACTATGTTAAAGTTAAAACCTTTCATTGTTGCTTAGAAAAATAAAAGGGGACATGTGGTAGAATATTATTTTAAGGTGTGTTACTTTTGTTTCTGTTGCATTTGTTTAACTCTGTGAAGCTGTGTTACTGTGTCTGTCTAAAACACCTGATGGTCTAATAAAGAACTGAACAGCCAAGAGCAGGGCATGAAAAAGGATAGGTGAGGCTGGGAGGCAGAGGGCATATATAGAATGAGAAATCTGGGAGGGAAGAAGAAGGAGCCAGAGAAGGAGGACATCAGGAACCAGCCACCCAGCTACACAGCCAGCAACAGAGTAAGAAAGAAAGGTGTACAAAAGTATAGAAAGGTAAAAGCCCAGGGACAAAAGACAGATGGGTTAATTTAAAGTTAAGAAAAGCTGGCAAGAAACAGGCCAAGCTAAGGCTAGGCATTCGTAATTAAGAATAAGCCTCCATGTGTGATTTTATTGGGAGCTGGGTGGCGGTCCCCCCTGGCAAAAACAAACAACAACATACTGCTACTATTTCTCTAGCTTTATGGGCAAACACAATACCCTAAAAGCAATCTTTACACTGTCCCGTCTACAACTCTAACATTTGTTATCAGTTTTAGGGGATTCTGATTTCCTTATGATCATCCCCTACTACTTCCTCACAGGAAACCTTTAGTTGTTAGTAACTTAATAGATACCATGTATTGTCAACAATTTTCTGACTATTTGGAACTTTGGTAATCACACAAATAATTCTGAATTTAGAAATGGATATTTGATCCTCTTCAGTATTTACCTTTCAGAGTCAACAGCCAGGACCAGAATAAAATTTGTTCTATGGCTAACTACTCTCTTTTATTTCTTAATACTCAGTTCCTTAAATACTTTCCTGAGTATTACAATCAATGCCTCAGAAACAATGTGATTTTACATGTTACACTGGGGGAAGAGCACATTCTCACACATGTACTCAGAATATTATTCATTTTGATGCTCTTGGGTTGAGCCTTCTCCGGCTTTAGGACGACTGCTCCTCTCAGGACCTCATCATATTTTACAGAGAGGGTGAATGGTGTGATCATGTATATACATCCCACTTCTTTATATACCTGTAACTCCTCTCTAGTGTTTTGTCCTAGGAATTCTAGCCATCATGGTCTCCTGGAATCTCAGCTGCCTTACTTCACCTTAGGGAGTCTATGAGGCTGGGCCTGTGTTCTTTCTGACTGTAGTACAACATGGTAAACCCCAGCAGTCAACTGGGAAGTCTGATAGCTCATACCGTTCATTCATTTTTCTTTCTCTCACCTCATGACACTGAGGAAGAAGAGAAAGAGCCCCTCCTCTAAAAGCCACTAAGGTCCATGAATCCATCAATGGATTCTCCTGATGGAAGTTGAAGACTTCACAATCCTATAGTCTTCCACACATAGAAGACCTACCTATGGAACACAGCTCCAGTGAGGACAAAGCCATTATGAGTTTATAGGGACATTTACAAGCCAAACCATAAAGCTTGGTGTCCAATATTTTTGAAAATTGTTGTCCCAAGTATTTTACTTTTTCCTGTGTTTTCAGTCAAGANGGTCTATGTGGCCTCTGTTTATCCTGGTTGCAAATCAAAGTCTCAATTTTGTTTTAAGATGATGAATTTTGAACATTTTGGGCCAATACAAAAACAAACTTTGAGTATATAAGTTCAGAGGTATAATCTGAAATTTATATGCAAAAAATAAATTTATTTATGCCAGATAGCAAAATAATTAAATGCCAGCCACCCACTGACTTCATGTGAGTTTCCGTTCATTTCAGAAGANATCCCTGTTGTCCTTACACAAACTGACTGTTAGGCACCATGTATTTCTAGGGAGACGGCCTATGTGCTTCATCTGAATGTGTGACTAAGCATGTTCGTTCTGAGGCCATGCCTCCTAGGTTCAAATCCTCCTTTATTTTCAACTACTAGTTTGTTGGATTTGAATACATTACCTTGTTTCACTATGGACCACTTTTTGTTTGTTTGTTGTTGTTTTCATAGGAAAATTTTAAAAATACTATCTTGGGGCCTGAGGAGATGACACAGTGTGTAAACTTATTGCTACCCAACAATAATGACCTGACTTCAGGTCCATTTCATCCACATAAAAGCCACATGTAGTGGTGCATATATGTAAATCCAGCGCTGGGGCAGAAACAAGGGGATCCTGCCAGTCTAGCTGATATTCGAGCTCCAAATTCAGTGGGAGATCCTGTTTCCAAAATCTAAGATGGAAGAGTGATGGGGGACAACATCCAGCATCAACCTCTGGATTCTACAACATGCACTCAAAGGNGAGCACACACCTCCATACCCCCAGTAATTAAATTTTCTTAATTTAATTAAATTAAAAGATGCTTTCTCCATGTTATTAAAATTAAATACTTTAAAGTATCTATCAGAGCAAATGTTCAGTAAGTATCATTTCTCAATGTGACATACTTTTCTACTTAATATTTATGCTAACAGTCTAACTTAGGCACACATACATCATACTTCAGTGAGTGTATTATATAAACTGAATACTGGAGTGCTACACTCCAACTGATATATGTGCACCCTCCTAATTTTTTTGCTGCTCTCTCTCTCACTTCCCAGCCTACATTCTGTCTTGTCACCCATGACTGACCTTTGTGGAGAAGTACTTTCAAGTCCAGAAGTCACTCAAAGCACTTCCCTCAATGCAGTCTGAATAAAGAACAGTCTTTGCTTGTGCTTTCCAAGCACTGTACATTCAGATCCAAGTCTTTTTTTCTTCCAGCCTTGTCTTGTCTTTCATTGACTGTGTATTATGGCCACTCTAGATAAATAAGCGCCCGAGGACATTTATGAACCCTTACTAAGCACTTCTTGTCTGGTTTCTTCTGTTGGGAATCCCACAGGCTCACAGTGCAGCTGTGCTGTGGCTTCAATTGCACTGTACCATATGAAACCCAAAGAGCACAAAGGCGAGGAAAGTCCTCTGCTGTTAGGAGACTCTCACAGCCAAGTAAATATGCACACATAACACAAGGATAAGCACAGTTACTCTACAGAACTTGGATAAAGGGCAGATAAAACAAAAGGGGTATATGTCTAATTGTCACAGATAAATAAGAAGTGGAGAAGTGATGGCTTTGCAGATTAATGGATTCCTGAACTGTCCAAAGACCTCTCTTTGTGAAGATCTTAAAACCATATTCTATGCACGATAAAAAAAAAAACACTAAAAGTAATTAGGATATTTGGGGTAAAAAAATGTTAAAACAGTACATACAGGGTCTGATCATTCAACTGTATAACAAGCAAGTTAGTGAGAATGCTACAGAAGATTTTCTAGTCAACCTCATATTGTCACAAAATGACAATGATGTAACTGGTGTCACTTACAATTCATGTAACCTGAACCAGAGCGAGAAGTGAGTGCCAAGAATCCTAAATCATCCCCCTCCACACACACACACCCATCAAGAACATTTCTAAGTGTGCATATCCTTAACCTGGTTTCATGGTTTTTATAGCTATAGCACCTTTTCTGTAGCCAAATACTGGCTAGAAACATCCTCACATAATTCTCCATTCATGAAGATGAGATACTCCCAAAAGTTCCCATTTATTCCAAGTCCCCCTCTAGGAAAAGTAGCATTAAACTTCACCTCTATGATTTGGTTCTCCCATTGGAGACTTAAATTTGATTAAGTAACTGCCACACAGATCTTTTTGATAATTTGGAGAGTCATTAAAACTATCAATATCATCATCTGTGGGATGCCAGACCACCCCATCTCCCACCTTGTCTTCTTAATGGCAAGATAAAGATGTCATCTGAGCTAGTGCCAAAACATAAAGTTCTCACAGATCTGGTATTTCTCTGATGCCCATTTAAGGCTAAGTTTAGCTTAGAGGGTTCAAGGTTATAAAATGTTCTTCTTAATGACCTTACCAGAACAGAAGTGCACGTGTGTGCACTGGTGAGATGCGTGTGCTCACTGACTGATAAGCATACATGGGTTTAACATTTATGTTCAATAATATCTCTTCTTTACAATTTCCATTCTACAAAAATCTTCAGTGTGAAAGAAAAGTGAAATGCACTTCTGAAAAAAGGAAAACCTGGCTTAGTTCACTACAGTAATTATAATTGGTTGAGGAGCTTAAATAGTGTTATAATAAGATGAGCTATAATATCATCTATAATATCAATGCAGTGGATAGTCTGATGGCATTTTACATTACATCTGCATTGCTGACAAGGGAACTGTTCTAATTCCCTACAGTTGAGAAACATCTCTGAGCTCATTACTTCTTTCCATTCCTATTATGGAATCTACTACGGGCACTGTATCTTTGTGTTTAAAGAAGATTTCCAGTTCTGATCCTGAAATACACAGTCAGCTTCTTGTGAATAGGATATATACTGTTTCTTCATAACTAGATTTCCAAGTACTCAATACTTGATAAGTTCTTAACAAACATTTGAGTGAGTAAAGGTTAAACATCCTAAATAAATTTAATTTAGTTAGAGTCATATGTTCTGATTTATGGCTGAAAAGATAAAAAGAAATAAATAACAAAAGCATGAGAAAATATACATTTATAATATTTTAGAATAAAGGATTTTCCAAATACACTAAACAAGAAACCAACCACGATAAAGCTTTTCCACAGAAATGAGCAGAACACATCAAAGTCTGTTGTTTCGTCAAATGACAGAAGACAGTCTGCCCAGACACCTATCATGAGGGACTAAGGCTGGAGTCTTGAGTTGGATTGCAATCTTGTGTCCTCTAATTTTCATAATCTCAGCGCTACAGGTTTGACCTGGGCCAACCTTCTTCGTCTGTGAGATTGGGATAGGGCTTTATAAAGATTGGCTTGGTATACACAATGTGGATTCATCCCCATAACAGCAGTATGCAGTGTAGCCATCACAGGTCATGGAGCGTTTGACAGTGCCAAAGGATAAGGGCAGCATAAGAGTGTTTCGAATTATGGAGGAACAGATTCTAGTAAGAATGGTAAGATATTATTCTTTGAAAATACTTTACGCACAATAGGAATAAGAGACTCAACTTATTTAGTAACCAAATAATACTTAACCCTGAGCCTAGGAATTATGAATAACTGCAATTTCTCCTTTTATCTCATATTGTTTTCTAGATTATTTTATATTATACACACATTACTGTTAATTACAAAGTATAATAAAGTATAGTTTAAATAAAAAGTATTGCATAGATATTTCTTGAAAGTATCAGATCTATTGCCCACAGATGTCTGTAGGGTACCAGTTTATTCCTTCTACCACACATTCTGTGTTTCTGCTCATATTATTTAGTCTCTGTGTTTCTAGAATACTGTAGAAACCCACCAGGCATCCATTATAATACATTCCAAGTCTTGGAAATCAACACAGGTTAACAAGTATATGAGTTCTTTGCAACTTGGGTTTTGCCTATGTAATTCCCCAAATCCAAAGAAACTCCAAGATGTCTCTCTTCTTGTTTTTGAGAATATAGACAAGGTCTAAGTGGTTTAGTGACTATCACTATTATTTAATCTCCTGACATGTGAGGGAGTGAACAAACATGCAGACCATTCAAACCTCTTTAATAAGACTTGAAGTTGCAATCATGCATGTCTACTCTCGTGGTGGCTATGTTAAATTTGTTGGAGACGGTGCTGCTGCCACATTCATACCGAACCAGATAATACGGGATATATACACATACTTCTTTTTGTTTTATTTTTTTTTGTTTGTTTTTTGAGACAAGGTCTCTCTGTTTAGCCCTGGCTGTCCTGGAGCTCGCTTTATAGACCAGGGTGGCCTCTAACTCAGAGATCTGTCTGCCTCTGCCTTCCAAGTGCTAGGATTAAAGACATGTGCCGCCACCACCCTGCTGTGTGTGCATACTTTAAATGTCCAGGTTAGGTAAGAAAGAAACAGTGTGGTATTCATTGTCAATCAGGACATTAACAATGAAAGGACTGCAGGGAGATATGAGTGAGAGCCTTGTGGCTCCAAGGCTCCAGGAAATACCAGAGTACTCTGCCTCAGCATCCTTGTGGACAATGAGTTCATGCATCTGTCTCTACAACTGTATGATTTTATGAGAACTGCCCAAACATAGAACCGATTCTATATCATTTTCTCTAAAGGGATGAAAGCTTTTGCTATTACAACCAGTACCACTAGCAACTTGGTCTCATAATCCTATGTCTTAGCAAATGAATACCTTGGAAGTATTTTTCTCGAAAACATTGATAGATTCAAAAAGCGGTCCTGTAGTCCCTCTTTTTAAAAAGCACCTTGTTTTGGTAGTTCAGGGAAGACTTAAATTTTAAAGACAATGTCACTAGGTATCAGGATATTTGAAGTTTTATAGAATTAAATGCTTTTCTAAGAAAAACATATTTTACATGACAAAAATAATCTGTAGTCACAGTTTATGTGTAATGAAAAGGGTGGTGCATATATTTTTACCAGATGCTCTTCAGGGAAGCTTCAGGGGAAATTCAATCATTAAATAAGCATTCACTGGAGTCAAAGAAATTTTAAAAAGAGACTGTGGGCAGACCACATCGGGAATCAAATAATCATTTTAGTGTGTCTAAACATCCTTTATGTGGACTCACTTATTTCTTCTCTGCCTCCTTGAAATTTCTGTTGATAAGTAATAAGCTACTCTCAGTATGGGGAACATTGAGGCCTGCTGTATAATGCTCATTTCTGTTTCTGCTTTTTCTCAGGTGCATGGGAAGTACAATTTATTCCATCTATTTCGTGAAAGAAGCAAAAATAATTGAATACTTTTCTGTGCTTTAGACACANCTGAGCTGTCTGCGTTTTACAGTCAGCATGTGACCACAAGGCCTCTCTCTCTTTTTCTGCTAACTATAAAAGGTCATTGTGTGTATCATAAAGACGAGCGACTCCAGAGTTTCAGCTTACAGCTCCAAGACTCAAGTTAAATAGCTTAATCGTGCCAGTCGTTAGCTATCCCCAGTCTTTGCCTGAGTCCAGAGAGCAGTCTGCCAGAACCCAGATAGTTGCAAAAGCAGGCCTGCTCTATGCGACCCCTGAGCCCAGGAGGCTAGTTTAAAGGAAAATTATATGTATTCTACATTAAGGAGGNGAAATGCCCTTGACTTTATGAAGCTCTTTTTTTCCTTATATAATAAAGAACATGTATTCTGAAATCAGTAATTGAGTAAAAACATCAACTTTAACTATAAACAGGCAAATTAGCCTATTTACTCAACATAAATGGGTCACTCCTCTTGTATATAGTAGTTACAATAGTTGTTAAGAGAGATTATGAACTCTAATTTTATAAAAATTATTATGTACATGTAAAAATTCTACTGAAAAAAAATGCACCCTTGAAATGTTCAAGTTCATGGTGGCAATTTAAGAGTGTAAATTCCTCACTGCTTGCCTGAAAGAAATGAAGTTTTTGTACTTTCATTACTGAAGGGCAATAATGAAAAACAATTTTAAGCAAGTTTTTAAGGTCAGTTCATTAACTGATTGATTTTATAATTTCTTCTGAAAANATGCTACTGTACATGTAAAATGTACATAACTCTACCGGAGTCCAATCCAGTGAATGAGTAAGTGTTGGAGGATAGTGACGTAATGCCTGGAAGCCTGGGCTGAAAGGACACAACCACCTCTGTGCCAGTTAGGAACTACCTTGGAAATCTACTTTGATGAAAGAGCTGTGGAATTTATGTGAACAACAGAAAACAGCGAGCTTTGCTTCCATTGGTTCCGATTGTGTCTGCATTTTCAAGTTTACTATCTTCTATTCTACGGTCTTTAAAACACATTGTTTAGGAAGTCTGTATTATTTCATTCTGATCAATCTGTGCTAACATTTCACAATTAATTTTCCTCTTCCCAATAAGAACATCTGGTAAAAGCTTTAGAATTCATCCTAAGACTAATGATAAACTCTGTCATCTGTGGAATGTACTTTAGTCCCAAGAAGTCTCTATTACATTAGGAATAGCATAAATATCTCAATGTGCAAACACACAGACATATGTTAAAAATTGGCGTACGTCTAACTTCTCATACTTCACCATTCTTATTCTCAAAGCTTACCCTGAATGCCAATATGACATTTTTGTGAGAATAGTGAGTTTAGATTTTGGTTTGTTTTTTGTTTTTGTTTTATTGTTGTTGTTGTTTTGAGACAGGGTTTCTCTGTGTAGCTTTGGAGCCTATCCTGGAACTCGATCTATAGACCAGGCTGGCCTGGAAGTCACAGAGATCCACCTGCCTCTGCCTCCCAAGTGCTGGGATTAAGGCGTGCACCACCATACCACTGAGTTTAGGTTTTGAAACACAGGTTATCTTCACAATTCCAAAGGTTCTCTGCATAGATACTTGTAATATTTCATTGACATTAACTCCATAAACTTTAGTTTTCCGATAAAGTGCTATGTAACTTCAGACACCACAAGCCCAGGGAAAACAACTTGAAGATGTTTATAACAATGTGATAATGTAATGTTGCTTTTAATATGAACTTACATTTACTTTCTTGGCTTGGTGCTAAGCAGTTATTTCTTACATTTGTTTAGGTTTAGCTTCTTTGGTGGACCATGGCCACACTTGCTATCAGGCTCTATGGCTAAGTTGCTAGAGCGTCAATGCTGGCCGTTCTCAGCAGCTAACAGGAAACAGGTTTAATTGCTATTGGAATCAGTGTAAGCTGATTTTGGGTCAGCTTTAATGACTGTTTACAGAAGCACTGCGTTCAGTGCAGGATACTTGCTTAGAGCATCCATGCCTCGAACCCTTTTGTCTTGCCCAAGGGAAGTTCTGCTGGGTTCAGATACCCAGTCATCTTTTGCATGTGGCTTTGGGAAGGTTTACCTCATACCATGCTGCAGGAATGGGTGCTGAATCCAGAGACAACGTAGTAATGCTGTCCTTTGTCATGGACTATTGTGCAGAATCTAAGCTTAATCCTACCAGCATGAAATATCTCTGAAGACTATAACTGACCAAGAAACAGTTAAAGAGAAGCTTTAACAACAAAACACTCCAAAACCCACCAGAGTAAGACCAAACAGAAGCACACAGGAGTGCAGAGCCAAGAGGAATGGAGTAAGACACTGAGAGCCTTGATCACATCTGATACGAAGCCCAGTAGTTCTGGACTTGTGTCACGGAATGTAATATGTTTCTTTATTATTATGGCAATTTGTGGCAGATTTTGTGGGGTTCAGCCAGGGACATACTGCTATTAATTTTTTTTTTTTTACAGCAGAGGGGGTACTCCCAATAGTGTCTAGAAAATAAATTAAATACATGATGAGAATCTGCCAGGAGTCAGTCAGTCAACATCCCCCTGGAGCTGTTGCTTCTGAACTGGCTTCTCAGACTTGGGTCATTGTAATGAAAATCACTGAATGCTTCTGTTTTTGATAGGGCTGCCTCAAATTTTACCATTCTAACTACTGGCACATTAAAAAATATAGTTCATTAAAATGACTCCCATAGAATGGCAAAAAGCATACATACATCATTATAATATTATAGAATAAACTTTGAAAANGGAAGTTCTCCAGTCTCTCTTCCCCTCTTACCTCTCTCACACTGTGGCCCCGTGAATCCGTAGACACAAGCACATCTGTTGGGGCCGATGCAACGCCCACCATTCTGGCATCCATTTTCACAGACAGCTGCACACAAAACATTAAGAAACAGCTCATTAAACATCACATCTGCAAGCATAGCAAGATCCTGCAATGATGCAGCCAAGAAAACATATTATATCCAATTGCTGCTCTAAAATGGGAGCAAATAAATCTGTTGGGTCACCAAGTCAGAGATGCTTCAATAATTCATAGATCTTATTATTAATCAAACATTTATTATTAAGTTTTTGTTTTCTTTATTAGATTCATGAGGATTGGCTGGGAAGAAGATCACTATTCAATATTCTATTACTTGTTCTTCTAGGACATAAGGGGCAAAACACATTCACGTGCCCTCCAAGTGAGGTATGTATCAAAAGTAAGAAGCTCAATAAGTAGACAGAAGTAGGCCAAAGGTGCAGCCACTTGACTATTTCCTCACCCATCATCTTTGTCCAGAGAGCATGGGGCGATTTCTGCTCTGCCAATCATAGCAAGAGGACACATACTTGCCCAGAAAGGATTTTCTCCATCCTAAAGCATCACTGTGTCAATGACCACAGGGTTACTTGTTGGGGGTCACACTTTGATGCTATGTGAACCTCAGGGTAAGTTGTTGCAGTCACATTTTGCTTAACGGCATGATGCTACATGGCTCTGGAGAAATGTGTCTCCCTAACAGCCACATCTTCTGCTTCTTCACCCATCACACATTATGTTTCTAAGTAGCACTTCTGACCCACCACTGCCTTGAAACATGGGGCAGGCAAAAAAGTTAGACGAGTAAATACAAAGGACAGGGAAAGCAGAATAAAGGCCGTGAGGGCTGCGAGACAGACGGGAGTGGACAGAAATGTCGAAGAGAACAAGAACTTCCCAGAGATCTCTAAGGAGTGTGTAGTTCTTGGAATCAGTTGCCAGGATTTGAAGGCTCAATTGTAAACAGTTACTAGATTTGGATCAAGGATTTCCCAACTGACCAACACATATTTTGCGGAGGGAAACTCTAATTGAATGTGATTAACGAAAATGTAAGGAATCTTCTTTCAATGTTATCAAGTGGAAGGAAATTGGAATGAAAGCCACTTTCCCAGCCACATCTTGTTACTGTACCAGCCTTTGGAAAAGACACAGATGGGCTGAGGAGATGGCTNAGCCAGGAATGTGCTTGCANGCAAGTATGAGGGCCAGAGTTTAGACTTCAGTATCCATACAAAAAGTTCGGTGCCCCTGTAATCCTAGCATCGGGGAGATGGAGACAGGCAGATTCCTGGAGCAACCTGGCCAGTCAGCCTACCTGAATAGTAGCTCCAGCTTCAGTGAGATTCCCCCCCCCCAAAAAAAAATAAAATGAACTACTGAGAAAGGCATCTGACCGTCTCCACCCTCCAAATGCATGCATACCTGCAACACTCCCCTGACCTGCAACACTCCCCTGACAGACAAAGACACAAATGGAAAGAATCTGTCTGCCCCTGACTGGGACCTATAAGCAGGAGGAGGCTGCTTCTATTGAGTTTTCCAAACCCAGGAAGGACAGTCTGATGAAGGTTCAGCTCCTCCTTCAGAGGCGAGCCACTTACCGCCTAGCCCTAACCTAACCGGTCTGCGCTAGACTACCATGTCTTTTCTTCTTCACAATGTGTTCGGAGGTTCAGAAAGTAGAATTACTGTTCCTAAAACATTTATGTGAACATACAACATGGATCAACACCAACTTTAAAATGAGTTAGCAAATAGTTCTGACATTTCTGATTTCAGATTTCTAACACTGTGAATATTGACATGGATCTTGTAAACAGAAAGTCTGGGACCCAGTGCACGGCCAGTCATTTGTTCTTGTTCCTGTCAACTACATAAGAGGAATAGTTACCTGGCCTTGAGATCCTCCTTCAAGCACTGTGGTAACTGACGAAACCCTGCCCTGTACCAGCCTTCCCAGAACCTTTTCTTCCACTTTGGCAGGCAGATGGGTATACTAAGCAATGAGTCCTGCCCTCCATTCCAGCCTTCTAACCTCCCTGATCCTCAGCATACCTGCTCATAACAGCTGGTGGTCCATGCCTACCATATTGTGAAGATTAAGTAAACCTATGTGAAAGCCAAAGGCTTTTTTATACTCTTGGAGTGTTTTTTTTTTTTTGGAGGGGGGTACTGTTTATTTGTTTGTGTGTTTTGAGATAGGGTCTCCTTTTGTAGTCCTGGCTAGCCTCAAACTCACAGAGATCTGCCTATCTCTCCTCCCAAGTGCCAGAATTAAGATCATGTGCACCACACATGGCTTCTTTGCTGTACTCGTAACTGCCATTTTTTGTTATGAAATATTCATGAATAGGAGACTTGTTTTCCAGTATCCAAAGATTATACTAAAGAGCAACAACAAAAGAGAAGAGGAAGTACAAATGGAGTATAACACTCAAAACATACAAGAGGATAATTTTCTTCTTTTGAGTGAGGTATGNTTTCATAAATCAATATTTTTGTAATAAAAATGAATGAAAACACTACTTTAAAGTTGAGTTACAGCTGCAAAGACACTTGAATACATCCAAATTCCTACCCTGGAAGGAATATTGGCCACCCAGTAAGAAGAAAATATGTGTATNCGGCATGGGAACAAAGGGAAGGGCTGGGAGGAGAGAGGAGACTCTGTATGAATGGAAGCTGCTGTCTGAGATGCCAGCAACACCTGTCATGAGCCCACTATTTGGCATCAGCCTGAAGGACAGAGTATGCTTACTTACTGGAGGAACTCNGATACTTCAAGAACACTTCATGTCAGACATGTCCCTAGCACCTTCTCTGTGCTAGGCCACATGGCAGGCACACATTTTCATAAGACAGCCATCTGTACCCTGTACTGCTCCACAGAAAGCAAGTACTTGGGCCCAAGTTGAGTTTGAAATTGTGGCTGTGACTTCTACTCAGACATATCAGATACAAATAGCATTATCAACCACGCTAAAATGTTTAAAAAGAGAAATAAACTGCCCTGACATAGGGCAACATAAAACTGTACTGTGACTTTTCCTCCATGGTATCAGGTTCAGTCTNTTCCTGTCTTCTATCCAGGCTTTCTCTCCCAATTTTCATAGCCTTCCTCTCCTTGTCTATGTCAAAACAGCAAGACTGGGGGCTGGAGAGATGNCTNAGTGGTTAAGAGCACTGACTGCTCTTCCAGAGGACCCAGGTTCAAACCCCAGCATCCACANNGCAGCTCATATCTGTCTNTAAGATCTGATACCCTCACACAGACAAATATGCAGTCAAAATACTAATGCACATAAAATAAAAATAAATTATACAAAAAAGAAGACAAGAAATGGCAAAATCTGTGAAGGAAGGTNGCCTCCATGGGTTCAGGTCATATGAAGATTTGTGCATGAAAAGGCTAATGGGGGGATANTAGTCTGAGGTGAAAAAAAACAAAAACAAAAAACAGTGAGATCACCCAGGGCTCTGACTTCAAGTNTATTCTTTTGTCTATAACATTCTAATGATCACCTATACCTATGATTAAAATAGTATAAAACTAAAATTTCAAATGATATTCATCCCAATTTGTGTCTCTGCCTTGACCTCTGTCCTTAGATCTGTGTTCACAGGCAAATCCACTTGGAAGCCCAACTGATCTCTGGACCTAACCTGACCTTTGATCTCCACCAGTCTCTTTCCAGCCATTCCCCTTTTATCTGATCCCACTTATGGAAATGGCATTACNACTCAGCCAGGTTCCACTGATGACCCTGGATCTGTCATTTNGGGCCTTTGCTTTTTTTTCTTCTTTCCTTTTATTCTTTTCAGCCCATCACACCTGGTCCACAAATGATTTCCAAAACACAAGTGTGATCTGTGCCCTCCACAGCTCTTTAGCCGCCACGGTAGCCTTGTGCCCATCAGCTCTTCTGCTTCTTTCTTGCCCCCTTCACAAGCAGTCTCATTATGGCATCCCTGGTGACTTTNTAAAAAATGTTAATCAGGTCACATCACTTGATGTGCTGGCTAGGTTTATGTCAACTTGACACAAGCTNTAGTCATGTCATCTGGAGAGGAGGGAACTTCAATCGAGAAAATGTCTTCATAAGATCTGGCCACAGGACAGCCTGTAGGGCATTTTCTTAATTAGTGGTTGATGGGGGAGGGCCTAGTCCATTGTGGGTTGTGCTACCCCTAGGCTAGTCCTGGGTTCTATAAGAAAGCAGGCTGAAGGAGCCATGAGAGCAAACTAATAAGCAGCACCCCTCCATGGCCTCTGCATCAGCTCCTGCCTCCAGGTTCCATCTCTGTTTGACTTCCTGTCCCGACTTCCTTCAATGATGAACAGTGNTGTGGAAGTGTAAGCTGAATAAACCCTTTCCTCCCCGAGCTGGTCATGGTGTTTNATCACAGCAACAGTNACCCTNACTTGACTACTCAAAATGCATTTGTTTCCCGTTGTATTTGGGAGAGAGCTTAAGTTTCCTCCCTAGCCTACAAAGCCAAACATTCCTCTCCAGATCTGTCTCCTGTCATTGTCCTTTGTCTCCATCTTATGCCAGGAACTGTTCTGTTNCCGTTTTCACAGTTGATGGAGACTGTGTTCTGCNANAGCATCTCCCAACTCCCTTTCCTTGTGTNCAGAACACTTTCNCCACAGGATCAAAAACAGACTGTGATCTGTGTGCACATGTGCCTTCCCTTCCCCTTCTCCTGTTTTCTTCTCATCCATTACCTGAATCTGCATTAGATTATGTATTACTTATGTTTCTGTTGCTGTAGCAAAACACTGACCAAACCGAACTTGGGTAGGAAAATTGGCTTATGGTTCTTCATTGTACTGAGGCATAGTTGAAGCATAGCTGGGGCANGAACCTGGAGGCAGGGACGGAAACAGAGACCCTTGAGGAACACCACTTACTGGCTTGCTCACCNTGCTTTCCTATACAACATNNGACCATCTGCCCTGGGGTTGGCTCTTCCCACAGTAAGTTGGACCCTTTCCTATCAGTCNTCAATCAACAGTGCCCCACAGAGTTGCCTACAGGCCGATCTGATGGAGGCAACTCTCCAGCTGAGGGTCCCTGTTCCATGATGAGTCCAGCTTGTGTCAAGTTGACAAGAAACTGCCCAGCATGGATTCTCATTTTCACTTACCTGCCAGTCCTCTTCCCTACATGTGCAGCATCCCTGCACCATGCAAAGGGAAGGACATGCAGTGACGCTGCTCGATAAAATGCAATAATGCTTCCTAAGGAGCACTGCTGATATTTTGGGAAATGCTTTAAGGCAGTTTAAATGTTTCCCAAATCCGCATGTTACCAAACATCGTATTTCAAGGGCTTTTCTGGATTCAAAAGTTGATTGTAATCATCTCCTTCTTCACTCTCAACAATATAACACCCTTTCCATATAAGTCAACTTAGAAGAAAATGTCACCTTAAACTGTTCCTGTCACTGCTGTCTACCAGCAACCACCTGCACCCCCATATTTGCTAACTACTAGATTTATCAGCAAAGCCTTTGCTTGCACCATACATTCTGTTGTCCCCGTCATAAAACAGTTGAGGGAAAGACTCCATTCTATGAGACACTCAGGAAATAACTGTCTGCATGAACCCTGATTGAACTCAGTGCTTTTCATATTCCACTGACTAGAGGGTGTGGTATCAGTAAGGTTGACAGAGGGCCATATGGAGATCAGAGCATTCTTCTCTAAGGGAAGAGACTTTTCACTCCACAACTGTTTCTTTGTGTGTCAGAAACAAGCAAGAGAGAGACTCTCCTATTGTTCAATACAACCTCTGTATGCCTGGGTACTGAATCCAGGCTGAAAATGACCCGGGCAAGGACAGACCTGTGGTTCTAAAGAAAATGTCATATTCTCCCTTACAGAACAGAAGGTTGAATTAGGAAAAGTACCTGTGTCCTTCACCTCATTATTGATATGCTAAAACAGTCACCACTGGGTAACAAAAGACAAAAGGAAATATAATGGAACATTTTCCAGATCCCCCCCCACTTTGTTTTGTCCTGAGAACCCATGAGAAAAGGAGTTACCTATCTAAGAACTCAGTTCTTTATCAACATGGGCATGGGTGCCTTCCTCGTTAGCGACCATGAAGAAGACAGTGCCTGGTCACATTATTTGTGTTTNCTGATATGACATGACTNTTTGGTACCCTGTGTCCTTAATAANACCCTAATCTTATCTAGCCTGGGTAAGATCCACCACTAAAACACCTTTGAATAAACATTCATGTTAACCCCTTTTTCNTTTTTTCTCAACTTTATAATCTGTATGCAAGCATGAGAAATACTCAGAGTGAGTAATTTACTAATGCACCCGTATTAGCACATGGCTGGGAAAACTCTTTAGTTCAAATGTATTTCCTCTGTGAACTGACTGCTGTACCACTGGGGATGGACCCTAAGGTCCTGTGTGGGTTTGGAGAAACCTTCAACCTCTGGACCCCACTTATAGCTCATCAGCCAGTGTGTCCACTGTTTTCTTCTCCACTCTCCCATCAGCTTNGGGACCTCTAGAGGCCANNGTCNTCTACAANGCTAGCAGAGAGCTNTGCATACACANNAGGGACATGGGGGATCCTGGGCTGAAGAAAGGGTGCATGTGTGGAGGGGGCATTGGAAAGATCAAGGCTGTCATCCATCAGACAAGCTTTGCTACACAGACAGGACATTCCCCCTAACTCACTCAGAGCCTCCATTTCAATTTCAGGCACGTCCCACCTCAACTCACAGCAAGCTGGATATCACTGTTATCCTTTACACTGGAAAACTCCGGTATTACTTCAAAATTTGCCTGCATGCAGGAAGGGTTCAAGAATAGAACCTGTCTCTTATACACATCTAGATGTGTATAAGAGACAGAGGCCATGCAGGCATTAAGAGCAGTGGTGTATAAGGGACCTCTAGAGGCCAGGGTCTTCTACAAAGCTAGCAGAGAGCTCTGCATACACAATAGGGACATGGGGGATCCTGGGCTGAAGAAAGGGTGCATGTGTGGAGGGGGCATTGGAAAGATCAAGGCTGTCATCCATCAGACAAGCTTTGCTACACAGACAGGACATTCCCCCTAACTCACTCAGAGCCTCCATTTCAATTTCAGGCACGTCCCACCTCAACTCACAGCAAGCTGGGTATCACAGTTATCCTTTACACTGGAAAACTCCAATATTACTTCAAAATTTGCCTGCATGCAGGAAGGGTTCAAGGATAGAACTGTGCAAGTCTTCTTTTCCGCTACAACCAGGTACCTACCCTTAGTGATTCACAGCACAGGGACCCAAGAGCTGGGCATGAAGTAAGAAGAAATTGAGCATAGTGATTTCCCCTGTGGGTCTTTCCCAAGCATATGGAGTGGAGAATCCTCTCCATCCTTCCTCTCCAGGAAGATGATTGGTTCCTTGCGGTCTGGCTTGCCCTGTCTCTTACCTTAGGAGTGGCAGCATAAGCCACTACTCTCTCCAGGGAGACATCTCCGTCTAGCCATAAGAGATCAAACCACCTTGCTATGATGGAGTCCAATCCCCTACTCTCCTTACTCTAATGCTAGCCTTCATGATGACTGTTTGGGAGCTCTCACCCTGTTAGTCATGAGTTGGGGGTGTCCCCTCTCTCAGAAGAGGCCCTCAGAGTACAACCACTTCTCAGCCTTTCTCTGTGATTTCTGGTCATGTATGCAACCTTGAGTAGAGGTCTTCTCATATCCAAGATGAGAGTTTCCAGGTACTGTAATGGCAGTGCCACTGATCATCTAGGGGACCGCTCATTTCCTGGGACGGACAAAGAATTGGACATCCCGGAAACAGGGAAGACTGAGCTGCTGAGAAAGCAAAACCATCCCTTCTGGATGGGAGGGGCTCTAAGACTGGGAGTCTGCTAANCAGACTCTGGGCTGGGCGTTTAAAACACAGGGATCCTGGTTCATTCCTTTCCCCTCATTGGTTTTGTTCAGATAATGGTCCCAAGCAGGTTCTGCTTGCAATGTCTTCTGAGAATAAGAAGCCACCATCACAGGGACCTGGCTTTCCCATCTACCCTCTAATTCTCTCTTAGAAATGTAAACCTTTTCATTTACATATTGCCTGTAGTCATCTTTACACAGTGGCAGAGTTCAGAGTTTGNATCAGAGAAAGCAAACATTAAAACATCTATTATCTAATCTTTGAGCTGGCCTATTCCTGCTTCTACCAGAATATTTTGGTTTAAACGGATTAATTTTCTTGAGATTGTCTTACACCTTTATAGCATTGTTTGGGAAGCTACCTTTACAACTAGAAGGCAGTATTAAAAATAATTAGTACNACCACTATGCACTACTGCTTCAAACCTATTAGAATGGTTTTAATTAAGAAAGAGAAAGAAAATGCCAAGTGTTGGCAAGGTAAGCNGAGCCCTTCTGCTTTCCTGTCAGGAATAACTTGGTGCATCTGTAACANAAAACAGGACAGCTCGCCCACAAACACTCGAAAATGAGAGCTTCCCTATGNCTCCTAAATCCACTTCTAAGTATGTATCTAAAAGAACGGGAACCAGGACTCAGTTATTGTAAATGGTGTTGGGAACAGCATTACTCACAATAGCCAAAGGATGAATTAACATAAATGTTCGTTAACAGATGAATAAACAGTCTCTCTCTCTCTCTCTCTCTCTCTCTCTCTCTCTCTCTCTCTCTCTCTCTCTCTCTCTCTCACACACACACACACACACACACAGAGCCTGGATAAAACATGAGTTTATCGGGCTAAGTAAACTGAAAAGGACCAGTGAAGAAAGGATAAATACTGCTCTTACATGTCCTTATTATTGCACTTGTATAAAGTACCTAGAGCAATCAAAATCATAAAGGTAGAATGACAGGTGCCAGGGCTTGGGGTCAGAAGGAAATGAAGACAATGACCTCATGGGTGTCGAGCTCCAGTTTTACAGCACAGACATCCTCAAGACAAGGAAGTGATGTCTGCCCTGGAACGCTAATGGACCCATGGCACCCAACTAGAACTTAAAACTTTTAAGATGATAAATGCCATGCTATACATGATTATCACCGTCAAGAAACATTTTAAACTGCAACAAAAATAAGTAACATAATTAAAAGCAGACATCCATGTACACTTCCCATTGGTTCTTCTGTGTTGGAAGTAGATAAGCGGTTCTTAGGGAAGCCCAGAAGTCTAGACTCACATGAAATGGGAATGAAGTAACATGGATGATTTCTNTGCCTGATTCAACCTTCTCTAATGCTGTGTTCTTCACGTGTACTTAAAATTGTGCTAATTTCAGTTGGGCCAGGCAGTGCAGGCCGGTACATCTCAGCTACTGGGGAGGCTGAGGCTGGAGGATCTCAAGTTTTAGGCCAGCTCAGGCCAGATGGTGAGTTCAAAGACAGCCTGGATAATTAAGTGAGATCCTGTCTCAAATTAAAAAGTAAAGAGGGCTGGGGGCTCCATCTCGGCGACAGAAAGCTTGTCTATCATGCACGAAGCCTCAGACTCATGCTCAGTACTGCAAATTAAACTAACCCAACAAACACAAACAGTGTTAAGTGCTCATGAAAGTGTCACGATTTGGTGAACATTAGCCAAATGTATTCTCCAGGAATGTGTCACACCACAGCCCAGGAGCCACACTCTACACCCTCCTCCAAACAGGATTATTTCCTTATCATTGTGTGATTCTGTCCAGTGAAAACAGTTTTATATGCACATAGAGATAGCACACAGTACCAACCTACTTGCCTGGCAGGTGCAAGTCCCTGATGGCAATTTCCAGTATTGCGAGTGGGTAAGAGCTTTGCTAAAAGCCTCTCCCTTCATAGTGATACCTAAACTTTTCAAATATTCCTACGATCATGTATTCTGGTATTAAATAGATTTGAACAAATGGTAATGTGTGAAATTGGCTCTCTTGGGGTTAATTTTGAACAAGTCTTAAAAATTGTGTGTATGGGGTTGGGGGCTGTAAAGGGAGCTGTAGAGTTTCCCAGTATCCTTTACTATTTTTTCAGGAACATTTCTGTGTTCTGTGGTGTAAATATCCATGATAAATGTCAAACTTGATAGCACATCATTAGCGCTCAACATTTACATTATAAGGCACAAAAGCTACCGAGTTAGATGAATTCCTCCAGGCTAAATTTGTGTTACTTGTGAACTCTGACTTATTATATAAAACTACCTCTTCCAATGACCATCCATGAGCTTTGCAAGAACTACGTTCTGACTAAAATGAAATGGCCACTAAGTCACACTGTTTACAACAAAGTTGTTCCTAAGGTTTCTTACGTTGTCCACAGTAAGTCCCGATGTATCCCTTCTGGCACTGGCAATGGTCCTCAGCGCAGGTCCCACCGTTCATGCATCTCACACTACACTGCTGGACTGTGAAGAACACAAGAGAAATACAGACATCGATCACCAAATTATACAGTCTATAGACTACATGTCTAACCTGATGACAAAGGTATTCTATGTATCCCACTGACACAAATGTTATAATCCGATAAATATTTACTATTTGTCATTAAGTCCACACATGTGGACATATCTGTTACCACATGTGACTTAGTATATATTTAAAATAAACTACAATTCCAGTGTCAAAGGAAATGCCTAGAAGGTGTTAGTGGCATAGTTTAGGGCATATGGGAGACACTCATATCCACTTAAGACAGCAGGGTCTATGTGCCTGCTGTCATGATGGATTTGGGGTCAGTCCTCGTGGAACCTTGGAGACAGATCAAATCGGTTTAAAATACTTCAAGGTGATTATAAATAGCAAATTTATAGTTATATAATTTGTAAACTATATGGAGAAAAATAGTAAGGAGGAGGACGGTCTAGATTCAGTAGGAACTTAGATACAGCAAGCAGAAAANAACTCACTCTGATGTGATATTTGGACTTATCTTTGAAAAACGAGAATAAGCCAGGCATGGGCAGTAGCAAGAAGCAGCTCCTGCAGGATCAGAACCCAAGGACCTAAAGATTTAGGATGCAGAAGGTGCAGAAGGTGTCTTGGAGAGGCAGGCAAGGCCAACCAGCTAAGGCGGGGCTCTTTGCCCACCAAAGGGTTAAGTATGTCCCAAGTGCAGATAGAAGGAAGGGATTCAATAAAAGTGAAGAGATTTGATTTTTAAAAGATGAACTGTTGTGTGAAAGGGGACTTTGAAGATGTCAGGAAGTTGGGAGTCTGGAGGAAAGATGAGGATGGCTTGAACCACATGGCAAGAAAAAGGTGGAGTTGAAATATATTGTCCAGTAGAGCCCACATATTTAAACAGTTCCATGGAAAAAGCTGCAGTTGTATAAACACTGAGTGGGTGACACNGCCACCTGCTAAGGCAGAAGCAGCTGTGGACACGTAGACTGTGGTCAGCAATGAATCAAGAATTTCCCTTTGGAGGTGAGCTGTAACTGAGGAATGACACCCCAGGTTAACTTCTGGCTTCCACATGCACACGCGCACGCGCGCGCACACACACACAGACACACACACACACACACACACGTGTAAGAAAGTGTTTCAGGCAGCGAGTGATAAATCGTGCTGAAAACCTTCAGCAAGTACAAGCAGGATGAAGGTTAGAAGGGTTAGAG
>LZPO01117854.1:15783-26861 GCA_001675575.1 Neotoma lepida
TACCTTCACTACAGCCAAGGCTCTCAAGATGAGGAGGAAAGATCTCACATGGAATGAGTTTGGCGTTTTGATTAAATATTTGAATACTTTGACTTTAGAGTTAAGACTTTTAAAGTTAATGCAGTTGAGAGTGCAGTGTGTTCAGCATGCATGAGGTCCTGCATTTAATCTGTAGCTTTTAATAAATGAATAAATAAAAATGTATTACTTAGAATTTATTGTCTATTACCTAGGATTAAGCAGAAACTTCAACTAAAACTTTCGTATANGGATCATTGAGGGTAGCACTCTTAAATAATTACCAAAAAAAGCAAGGTATAATAATAAGTTGAATTTCAGTTCCATAACAGCTGTTTTTTTTTTCAAATCTAAATGGCAGAAACATAACTAAATCCATGACAAAAATTAGGCTTACAACATGGAGAAGGTATCCAGAAGGAGACAATGGGAAGGTAGGAAGCTTGGAAAGGGAAACTTGAGCCACCACAGGTGTCTCATAATACAGCCCTATTGTGAGCTGAGGAGGTTTGGGATTTCCTGAGTGAGCCAAGGACCAAAGCCAGGTTGTTTTCATCCAAAGAGGAAGGCTAGGGCAACAACAGTGGTATTCTCACCAGGGTTGCAAGTGTTTGCNGCTCTAGACTGTCTGCCTTTCTGATTTCCTTCTCCAATGCCAGAATGGGGAAGATTGATGAAAATGTCTTTCCCAAACCTTAGACAAAGCATTATCTGAATTGCAGTATACCGATGCAATTTCAGCATTCATTTTAACAGTGGCTCGGGTCCACACAGGAAGATTAAAATACATGCACCCCTGGATTCCTTTCTCTCCTCCTTTTCACAGTAGTGGAATTGAAAGAAGTCTTCTCCCATCTCCGTCTGCATCCTTCACTTGTTATCCCACTCTGTGATACCTTCATCAGAGATCTTAATTCTTCTTTTTATATTCTCGAGCCCCACTTTTTTCTTTTTGTCTTTGATCATGGAAAAAGGAGTAAGAGCTTTATGGGGTGGAAAAATGGAATTGATTCTGGATATGGTTAACCCTTTAGAATGGAGACAAGCAGATGGGCTCTCTTTCTGACCATGAAAGGGGTCCTAATGTTTTATGCATCGAAATGCATGAAGATTGCAAATCCACCAATTGTGGATTGCATAGCAATAGATGTGTCATAGCAATAGAGTATCACAATTCCCACCCTTTTTTGAGAGGATGTTACAACAGAGCAAGCACGGGCTTCAGTACCTGGCACATCCTTGTGGGAATTACAGTTTGAGTATTTGATACATTTCTCACAATTACATGCTCAACTTTGCCACCACAACACCAGTTTCTAAAGCACCTGCTCTGTGGGTGATGTTGCGGTGACTCTGTAGACTCTTTGATCCAGGAGAAGAGTGCTTATTTCAAAGAACTCAGTGTCATAAAGGAAAGGGACATTGTTATCCATGAANAGTGTGGTTAGCACAAATATAGAGTTGTATGATCTTCCTATTCATTATGTGTAGAATCAATGTCCTGCCACCCCACTGAAGTAGAAGCAGATGATTGCGGATGGAGGAGACAGGGTAAGTATTTTTTAATCTACAGGAAATTGGAGTGGNGTAGTGCATCCGCAGCNTGTACAGCTTTCCANANNAGCTTAGCACAGGACGGCATCAGGGACACGTGGGAAGTGAAGATGGAGAGGCAAGCAATCAGGATCATGAGAGCATGGAAGACTGTGTAACCTTGCCAAAGAGTGTGTATTTTATCCTGCACATGATGAGAACCCATAACAAATTTCATGCCAGGGAATGCAGGAATCATTTATGTTTCAGAAATTGTTCTTTGAAGGAAAGTTTTGAAGGGACAGATTGATGCTAAAAGAGAAAAGCCAGGGCATTATTGCAATTATTCAACTGAAAGAAAATGAGTTTCAGGACTTGAGTGGGAATGGAGAGCTATCTTTGTTGGCTCTCTNAGAAGCAGTATCAGAGACCAGGGTTTGAGTGTAATTTGTTTAGATGAACACCGAAATAGGCTAGTAAGTCAGGCAAGTGGCAGAAGGATAAAATCAAAGGCAGATGCAAGAATTATCAGATTACAAGGGCAGAATTGAGACTGCATCCTTCCAGGACACTATAGATTGTTTGAATAGTTGTTCCATCAAATTAGAGGAAGTGGGCTCATTTCCTTCCCCAATCTCATCTCTCATGAATTGGAAACCTTCTTAAGGACATTAGCTCCCTAGCAGTCTAGGCTTGCCCTATTCAGAAGAGGTCTGTGTAGAAAACAGAAGCCCCCAGGCTGAGATTGAGAGTTCAGAAATTCAGAAGTTCTGATCAACTGAGGGATGATAAGTGTCCAGGATTTACAGGCAGGGTACCTACTTGTTGCCTATGAGAGGCAATAAATTAGGAGGCAGAATGAATANGATGTTTATGGTAGGGAGAGAGAACTGGCTAGAAAATTTTCCAACTTTTTGAGCATAGTGAACAGATAAACATTTATAAACCTTGACTCCTGAGGGTAGAAAGGAACTGACAACTTTGGATTAAAAACAAATGTGAATTCGAAAAGTTCCCTAATCCTTCTGTATTTTGTATTTTAAAATTTGAGACTATTTGTGATAAAGATTTGATAAAAGGGTTAAAGCCACATTGGTTGTGCTGATAGCTAAAAGTCTTTAGCATTAAATTAATGAACATTACATATCATTTACTGAATGCTTGTTGTGTGAAGAGAAAAGACTCTATGTGTTTTATTTTATCCATGGAAATCTACAGGAATAGGTACCACTACTATGCTCACTTAACACAGCAATAAAGCAGTTCAATACTGTAGTAGTTATGCGGCAACTGCTACATTTGGATGAACAATGTCAAACAGAAATTTCTAAGATTATGTTGGTTTTTCTCCTTGACCATTTTGTTTATTGAGTATCTGTCATGTATCAGGCTTTCCTCAGTGTCAAACATTTCACTCACTGTTGACACCCCCCCCCAAATGAACTACTATAATTATCCTTTCTCAATATAATTTCTTTAAAAATTCCAAGATAAATACCAAACATATGTTAAGAAAACACATATGAACCCACAGTGGTTGTGACAGAATGCAAAATTCCAGCGTGGAGAGGGAAGCTGGGCATTTAGTCCCATCTTCAACTGAGGAGCTATTGAGAATTGATAGCTACTAAGAGAGGGAGAGTCAGTCTCGTTAAATGTATGGCCCCTAGTGGCAGACCATGTTCCAGTTGAAGGCCACGAACTGGACAGCACAAACTAATCTTAATGAGTTTAAAAAGGAGGGCCACAGAAACTTGGGTGAGTTGGGGCAGTGGATACGGGAGAAGCTGGCGGGGGTGAATATGATGAAAACACAGTGTACAAAAATCTCAAAGAACTAATAAAAATGGAGGAAAAGTTAAAATGTCTTTCCAAGGTTTTCATACAAAATTAAAAACAGAAATCTTGTCTAACCATTAATATATATATACATTTTCAGTGACTTTTTGCATCATATTATCTCTCTGCTACTGCCTCCACTATGATGATTAGCTTCTGTGGTCTCTTTAACTGTTTTTTTAGCCATCTGTAACCTACTCACATACATACAAACACATATTTACACACACACACANANANATATATATATATATATATATACATAGAAACATACAGACATACATATATACATCACTGTGTGAGGTGTAATGCATGATATAAGAGAATATTAGTAGCAAAAACTGGAATAAAAACACCTGTGTTTGCCAATGATCAGCTACTAAGGATGTGAACTGATGTTCCTGGAAAAAAAACTACATCTATGCTAATAGACTGTACAGGGATGAGTAAATCATTAAAACTTATTCATTGTGGACAGCCAAATGTTATAGATCCAAAGCTAAAGTTGTTTTGTTTTTTTTTTTTTGGTATCTGTAGTCCCCTTAATAGACTATTTGAATTATCAAACCAATAAATATGGAATGCCATCTATTTATGAGTATCTTTATTTCCCNATCAAAATAAGTTTTATGTGTCTTTTTACCTATTAAGATAAATCTATCTATAAGTATTTTATCCTTTCAATTGCCGTCGTAGTTGAACTAGTCTCTNTATTTCTTTTTAAAAATCTTTATTGTGTGTAGGAACACAACTTCTTTTTGACTCCCAGCCCATCTTATCAGTACTTGGCTGACCTTAAACACATTCCTAAATCTCTTGGAACCTCAGTCTCCTCATTAAACAAGATATGCTAAATGCTTTCTAAAATCTTTCCCTTTATGAAATTCTGTGATGCTGCATACATATTCCATCCCTTTNATTCTACATATAAGGAAATAAATTCAACTTTCTAGTCATAGCTCAGAAGCCAGAGGAATTTGAATAAGCATCTCTAAGTGGTGCCTGCACTCCATGCTCACTGAATCATTATTTATATCTTAGACACTGAAGCAAATGAAATGTCTAATGATGAATGAGTGAACAAAAATGTGGTAGATAAGAAATTGAAGTATCATTTAAACTTAAAAGGAGGGGAACCTTGTGTTTTTGTGATCACTTGTTAAACCTGGAGGACTTACATTTTTTTTGCAAATACTGNTAAACTTGGTATATTTTATTCTTGAAACAAGAATGTTAGCTATTCAAACTTTAAGTGTGAAGACTGTTAGATGTATGCTTAAAATATCATAATTTTGAAAACTTTGCTGAGACTACCTGGTAATACTAATTCATTGTTCCTGAATCTCAAAGAGTAACATACCAGGGNTTGAAAACACTGAGAAATGTATTTTTGACAGTATGTTATAATTTTAAATTGACATAAAGCCTCAGTAAAATATTGCTAATCAAAACTGAGAGTACATACAAAGAATCCTGCACTGCAGTGGGATTTATCCTGGCAATGCAGAAAAGACTGACTCCAAATTTAAAAATCAGTTAGTATGATCTATCACACTAATACATTGAAGAAGTAATGTCGCATGATTTTATCAATAATTGTGTAAAAAGCCTTTAACAAATTCAGCACATATTCATGGCATAAACTTTAGCTAACATAGTATGCNCTGATGCAAACTAGAAACTTTACCAGTAAGATGAGGAGAAAGGCAAGGGACTCCCATCCCATCACTCTTCAATATCATTGCCAGTCTTAGCTAATTTAATGAGACAAGAAGAAAAAATGAATTTGGAAGGGAAGAAATAAAACTGTTTTTACTTGTAGATGGTATTTTATATAAAAACTTGTGAAAAAACCAGAAAACATAATCCTAGAACTAGAAAGTCTATAAGGTTGTGATATAAGGCTTATCCATAAAAGTCAAAGATTTTTCCTAAATACTAGGATTGAGCAAGTCAAANGAAATGAAATGAAAAATACAATATTATTTATATTAGTAGTGAAATACTTAGCTACAATGCTGACAAAATAAATACAATGCACTATATGAAGAGAAACTATAATACAATCTTAGCCAACTGTGAATCCTGAGAGCTACAATAATATTGACCTGGCAAGATACGCCCATCGATGCAATCGAGGCATGGATTGGAAAGCCTTTCATCCCAAGATCTGTCTCTTATACACATCTAGATGTGTATAAGAGACAGGCTGTAAGCAGCACTGTGCTGGCTCTTTGTTTTATTTCATTTTTATATATATATATTTATTTATTTTATTGTGTGTGTGTTTGTGTGAGCATGCATGCACACGTGTGAGCATGTATGTAGAGCCAGAGGTCAGAGGATGACTTTCAAGAATCTGTTTTCCCCCTCTACTCTGTGCATCCTGGGGCTCAAACTCAGGGCATCAGGCTTGACAGGAGGTGCCTTTACCCACTGAGCCACCTGGCTAGCCTTCTTTTCCTTTTTAAATGTTAGCCTTTGTGTTTAAAAGAGTTCTGTTCAGAAAAATGGTANAATGAACTAAATATCTATATGGAAAGAAAATAATACAATTAATTAATTAAAAAATAATTGAGAAAATATTGAAAAAGATATGAGCACACATAAAAATTATATTGTAATTTTTATTGTATATATTTTATTATAATGAAGGTAGTGTGGTTCTCATGGATATAGCAGTTGTTGGAAGAATGGACTAGGAATTNGGGAGACAACAACATGAGAAAATGTACTTGACACATAATTGAATTTGGTTGAAGTGTTTATGTATAAAGAAACGGAAGAAAAACACAAATACGAACAGTGACTGCATGTAATCTGTGGACTACCCGTGGATTTTATTTTTCTGCTCACATGTCTGTGTTTTGCAAGTTTTTAGAGATGATCAATATGTGTTTCACTGTCAAGAAAAGATATATTCAAAACAGAGGGGCAAAGCCAGCCCCCTGTGAGGCCGGCTTGCTCTTCCAAGAAGCCCGTCCTGTTCCCCTCCATCCCCCGCCTTGCTCCGGCTCCATCAAGCAGCTCTGCAGTCTTTCCTTTGTCCTCTTGCTCCTGCGTTCAGCTCACTGTGTGGGCAGAACTAGAATAAAACGCTGATGCTGAGGAAACAGTACGCGATACCATCGGGAAGAAATTAAGAAGCAGTTTTAAATGAAGATTGGAGGCTTTGTCAACAAGTTGGAGAACATCCAGAGGACCAAGGGATGACTGAAGACCNGAGGATGGAGGCTGGCTGGAGAGGAGAGATGAAAAGACAATGTGTTTAACTTGGCCACACTGTAAGAAGGGTCTGCAAAATAGCACTGGAGCTCAATCAAACCACCACCAACTGCCAGGCAGATCCCCATCCTGAGTGACCCCAAGAGGTCAGAGCCGACTCTTAAAATGTCCAGTGCTTTTTAGTTCAACCTGAGGTTAAAGACCATATCTTCCAGAAAGCACAGACTGCTTTGCATGTGTGCCAAGAGCTTGTCTTCAGCATGCCTTCAAGATGCAAACATTGTGTAGAGGAAGCAAGCCTCTAAAATTCCTGGTGACAGAAAACGCTGACACAGCCAGATACATTTTGCCAGGTTTGTTCAGTACAACTGCTCTGACCAAAAAAAAAAAATTTTTTTTTTTTTTTTTATTCTTGTGGTTCACTTTTCATGCTTGTTTTATGTTTATCTGAGGGAACATTGAGAAAGAGTGATGACAGAAAATAAGAGAAAAAGAGATAAACTAAAAAAGTGAGTCTGTGAGTTTGGGTGAGTTCTGCAAGTGAGAGTGGCCAGGGGAGGTGTCCACAGTGATGGTGGACTTGTACACAGCTCCAAACAGTAATTACATTGACATAAAAACCAGGGAAGAGGATGGTAGAAGATCTACACAGGTGGAGAAGGAGGAGAAGACTCGTGTCCTGGGCTGGAACGCCACCTGGGATCTTGACACATTTGTACCTGTCAGACTGTCAACATGCGCCATAGGCCTGTGCAAGGCAGCTCTGCTGCAGCTTTTGTATTTAATTGCAATAGAACCACATCACTTTCCACCCTCTCTTCCTTCCCTCCAATCCCTCCCAAGTACCCTCTCTCAAACCATGCCCCGCCCTACCACTTTAAAGTGATAGCTTCTTTTACTTTGCTATTGTTACACACATATACATAAGATTGTATATGTGCACACACACACACACATATCCAACCTGCTGAGTCTGGTTTTGTTGTTTGTGTGTACATGGTTTTAGGACTGACGACTCTGCCGGGGGTCTATTCTTCTCCCCTCAGTCATTAGTTGCCTGCAGTTCTTTGTTTAGGAATGGGACCTGGCAAAATTTTGTCCCATCTGCTTTCACATGGCCATTGATAATGCCATTGTCATGGTCTGGTTTATGCAGCCATTTCCAGGAGACACTGTTTCACAGTAGACTTCTTGGTACTTTGGCTCTTAAATTCCTTTCCACCACCTCTTTCCTGAGCCTTAGATGTAGGAGCTGTGTGTGANGCAGATATATACCTTGGACATGGCCTCTCTGTGATCTGGTGATCTATGCATTGTGTCCTTTTCTGTGATGGAGTTTATTCGCTGTGGAGAAGTTTCTTTGATGGGATAATTATGGTTATTTGTGGTAACCATGCTTATCTGTGAGTATAAGGATAAGTTTCAGAATGTAGTAAGAGATTATGCTGGTCTAACAAAGTGGTTGTAGTAGATTCTAAGGTCCATGACCTCACTAGGTCTAGGAAGCTGGCTAGGTTTCCAGTACCAAGTATGATTTCCCTCCTGTTGAACGGACCTTAAGTCCAATTATACAGCTGCTGATTGCTACCAACATGTGAGTGCCACTTTTTGCACATTTATGCATATCTTGCCATTCTGGTCATTGTCATGGTTCATAGGAACTGCTGCTGGGTGGGACTGTTGAGTTGCTTCCCTTCATTGTCATAGTATTTTCTTTTTTTTTTTAATTTAAAAATTTTAAAATTTATTTTACATACCAAGCACAGATCCCCTTCTCATCCCTTTTCCTGCTCCCCCCGCCCAGACTTCTCCTCACTGACCCACTCCCCATCCCCTCCTCCAAAAGGGTAAGGTCTCCCATGGGGAGTCAACAAAGCCTGGTACACTCAGTGGAGGCAGGACCGAGCCCCTCCCCACTGCATCAAGGCTGAGCAAGACATCCCACCTTAGATAATGGGCTCCAGAAAACCAGCTCATGCACCAGGAACAGATCCTGATCCCACTGCTAGGGGCCCCTCAAACAGACCAATCTACACAACTGTCTCCCTTATGCAGAGGGCCTAATCCAGTCCCATGCAGGTTCCACAGCTGTTGGTCTAAAGTTCGTGAGTTCTTACAGGCTTGGTTCAGTTGTCTCTGTAGATTTCCTCATCATGGGGATGGGGGATGAGAACATGAGGGAATAGGATGGTCGAGCTGGAGGAAGGAGAGAGTGGGAGAGCAATGAAGGAGATATCTTGATAGAGGGAGACATTTTGGGTTAGGAAGAAACCTGGTGCTAGGGAAATTCCCAGGAGTCCATGAGGATGACCCCAGATTAGACTACTAGCAATAGTGGAGAGGGTGCCTGAACTGGCCTACCCTAGTAATCAGATTGGTGAATATCCTAACTGTCATCATAGAGTCCTCATCCAGTAACTGATGGAAGCAGATGCAGAGATCCACAGCTGAGCACCAGGCGGAGTTCCAGGAGTCCAGTCAAAGAGAGGGAAGAGGGATTCTATGAGCAAGGGGGATCAAGAGCATAGCATTTTCTTAAGTCAAGAAAGCTAAACCACAGGAAAGAGGTTTTCAGGTCAAATCCAGCTTAAATCATCTGAGTCCTGTGTCCTAGGTGTGAATTGTCTTCATCAACAGGGAGCCGCTCTCCACCCCTGAAGACTACTGAGGTCTACATCAATAATCTATATTGTTTTGGGAGCCAACCATTTTGAAAGGAAGTTTCTCAGGCCCAGTACTGGAGTTTTTGTTTGTCTACTTTTTCTTGTAAGGAACATTGTCAGCCCAAATGGCTTAACTTTTATATGTAAAATTTTTAGATAAATATAAAATAATAGGGTTCCTTGAGGCTTTATCAAATAATCTTGGTGTTATTTGTCCATGTCTTTCCTATTCCTTCTGTTGGAATCCTCTCCCAAGTTATTCTATTTCCTACTTTATATTATATTACTTGTCTCTTGCTATTCTCCTCCCAAGATTCCCTCACCTATGGTCCCTTTATATTTTTGTGGTTTCTGTGGTTACTCCATTTTGTATACTCATATCTGAAGACTNAGAGCTAGGAACCACTGAGAGAGAACACAGGGTGTTTTTCTTTCTGGGTCCTAGTTATATCACTCAATATAATCTTTTCTAGGCCCATCCATTTACCTGAAATTTTTGTAATTTCATTTTTATTTACAGCTGAATAGTATTCCATTGTGTATTTGCACATTTTCATTATTGAAGTCATCAGATGAAGGACATTTAGGATGTTTCCATTTCCTCAGTATTGTGAATAGCACTGCAGTGAACACTGCTGAACAAGTATCTATGGAGCAGGAGGCCAAGTCCTATGGGCATATGCTGAGGAGTAGACATACAATAGATTTATTTTAATTTTTTGAGCATTTTCCACACTGATTTCCAGAGTGGCTGCAGCAGTTTGCATTTACACCAATAGTGACTGAGGGTTCNTCTTTCTCTACAACCTCACCAGCATTTGTTGTCAGATGTTCTGTTGATCTTAGCCATTCTGACTGAGGTGAGATGAAATTGCAATGTTGTTTTAATTTGCATTTCTCTAATTGCTAAGGATAATGAATGCTATTCAAGGTATTTCTTTGCTATTTTTCTTTCTCTTATTGAGAATTCTCTGTTTAGATCCTAAGCCCATTTTTTTAATTGGGTAATATGTTTTCTTGACTCTGAGATTTTTTTTTGTATATTCTGTGTATTAGTCCACTGTGAGATGTGTAACTGACATAGATTCTTTCCCATTCTCTGGGTTTCTCCTTCATTTGTATGATCCATTTGTGTGATTATTCTCCTTCATTTGTGTGATTATTCCCCTAGCTGTGTGATTATTCCCCTATTCATTTTATGAGGGTCCTTAATTCTTTGGCAAATGGAGTCTTGTTCAGAAAGTCCTTTCCTACACCTATATCCTNTAGGGTACTGCCTATGCTGTNTTCTAGTAATTTTAGTGTTTCATGTTTGAAACTGAGGTCTTTGATTCACTTGCATCTAATTTTTGTGCAGGGTGATAGATATGAGTGTAATTGCATCTTTTGGTATGTGGAAATCCCATTTTTCCATCACCATTTTTTGAAGATGTTGCCTTTTCTCCAGAATATGGATTTTTTTTGCCTCTTTGTCAAGTATTAGATGGATGTATATAAAAGTATCCCTATTTTGTTCCATTGATTTACATGTTTGATTTTGTGCTAGTACTTATTATAGCTCCATAATATATCTTGAAGTCTGAAGTGGCAATACCTCCAGTATTTCTTTTTTACTTAGGATTGCTTTGGCTATTTGGGGTCCTTTAGATTTATTCTTAATATGCCNCTGTGTTTTGGTAACAGACAGGAAAACAAAAGCAAAGAAAATTTAGTCTGGAGCTTTAGAGTTCCACATTGCTTCATGAAAGTCTCTCAAAGAAAGGCCATGGCTTCCCTACACTGGAGGAACTCAGTTCATCC
>LZPO01117855.1:21628-32423 GCA_001675575.1 Neotoma lepida
CAGGAAATGTGCAACATCATGAAAAAGCCAAACTTTCATAGTATAGACATTGATGATTGATGAGGAGAAGAATTCAAAGTCAGTGGCATAGACCAAATCTTCAACAAGATCAAAGATGAAAGCTTCCACCAAATTAAAGAAAGACACACCCATACAGATACAAGAAGCACAAAGAACACCAGATAGACAAAACCAGAAGAGAAAACCCCCATGCCGTANCATAGTTAAAACACAAAGAATACAAAACAAAACACAAAAAAGTGTATTGAAAGCTGTAAGACATAAAACACAAGTCACATATAAAGGAAAACCAATCGGAGTAACAGCTGATTACTCCACAGAAACTCTGGAAGCCATAAGAGCCTCAAGCAGTTTATTTTAAGTCCTAAAAGGCCATAATGGCCACACTAGACTAATACTTCCAGCTAAACTATCTGTCCCAATTGAAGGAGAAGGAAAAACTTTCCATAATATAAACAGTCTAAAAATGTTATATCCAACAAACCTATAGAAAATATAGGAAACAATATTTTAAGCTGAAGAAAGAAATGATCACAGCAGAGACTGAAGAAGGAAGAAACAAAGCCATAATTATTAAAACACAAAACACTACTGAGAATGGGAAGGAAAATATGAAAAATCAACATGATGACCCCAGTTCACACCCTTCTCTCTTTATTTCTGGTTTCATTTACATTTTTTTCTTTTATTGAAAATAGATTTATTGGATTGGTTACATAATATNTCCTGATTATAGTTTCCCCTCCTTCTACTCACTCCACCACCCCAGTTGGAGTATCCTCAAAACTCTAAAATGAAATCCACCATATGACTCAGGTGTAGCACTCCTTGGTATGTGTTCAACAGGCTCACCAGCCTAATCACAGACACTTTCTCTTCCATGTTCATTGCTGCTCCATTCATAGCATATAGGAAATGGGAACAACCAAAATGTTATTTAACTGACAAATAGATAATGAAAATATGGCACCATTTCACTATCAAGTGAAATGAATTCATGAACTCTGCANGTAAATGGATGTAACTAGAAAAGATTATATTGAGTGAGTTAATCCAGACCAGAAAAGACAAACTTCATCTATTTTCTCTTATGTGAGGTTCCTCACTCCAAATATTCTGATGTGAGTGCATAATGGAGTAACTGTAGAAACCAGGAAAGTAAAAAGGGACCATTTCCAGGGCTGGGAGTGGGGTTAGGGATCAACATAGAGGGTGATATCAGGGTACAAGCGATCAGATTAGAGAAATAGGAAAAAGGGGGGGCTCTAATTGGAGAGGGGCCAGGGAGATAAACACAAAATAGCAAAGGAGGGTAAAAGAATAGTAAAGATCTCTGAAAAAGTCATAGGGAGTCACGTTATTAATTATCTATCTTAAAAAACATAATATACACAAGTCTGTGTGTAAATATACATATATAGTTTAAATGAAATTTTCTCATCTTGATTGACAATGCTCCCTCTAAAAGTCAAAGACCATCTAACAAAAAAACACAACACCAGGCTTGAGAAGCCATATTTTGAGTTGTTGATCAGGTTGTCCAAGACTCACTCTAAACATTACAGACTATTGCCTTTGTTCATGCCCTAGAGGTAGAAGGTAAGTTGNTATTGGTGAAGATACCATGTACTTCCGACAATTCCTGAGCTGGAACTGACCTGAATGCCACCCCCCACTCCCAGGGACTAGGTTTCATAATATCAGAAAACAGCCTGCAAACTTGCAAAAGAGGGAAGCAACTAACAGTTTTGCCAGCTATGGCAACTATGAACCACAACACTGGCCAACATGGCTTAATAACCCTAAGGGTGCAGNAGGGGCACACATGCCTTGAAGTAACTGACCCATCTCTAGTTGGACTTAAGCACAATCAACAAGAGGGAAACCATGCCTAGTAATGAAATCTAGCCTACTACTCAGAGCAAGTAAAGTCATGGATTTTCAGCACAATCTCTAACTAAACTCCAATAATCACATCTTTATAGTCACATATACATGTAGTCCTCATAATTCATCAAAGNAGCTTCCCTTGTGGCGTGGGAAANCTGGCCCCACCCCNTAAANGAAGACTAAGAGGAGAGCTGTCTTCCTACCCGGCACCCACCCACACACTTGGAAAAGCTGGCTCTACCCCTCACCACAGGTGGGAAAAGCAGCTCCTCCATTCATCTGAGGGGGGTGGTCCTGGCCTCTTGGTCAGAACAACCCAGTTACCACTCTGTCACACATCCAAGGCTTTGACTTGGCATTCCCCAGTCTATATGACCTGCTGGAGTCGGTGAAGGAACTAGTCTTAGGGAACCATAACTGCAGAATCTCCATGACTTGGGGCAAATGCAGGATATCTAAGAGGAGTTTCCATTGGGGTCCTGTACTGATGGTGTACCAGAAGCCAGAGGCCTTAAGCCCGACCAACAACANATTAAACAATGAACATTTGCAAGGAAAGCTGTGTGGACAAAAGTGTGTACTGCATGATACAGGAGAAAAGGGAAAGATGGCAGAGCAAAGTGTTTTTTTTTTCTTGTTTGCTTTTTTGTTTTCTTTGTTTTAATTAATATTCTTATTTGCATTTTTATCTTATTTTTATTATTTCCTTTTTAGTTTTCCTTTGTAGGGGGCACTACAAGGGTGAAGCGCAGGTGCAGAGGGACTGGGACATTAGTGGGCTTGGGGTACATGATGTGAAATTTCCAAAGAATTAATAAAAATTATGTAATAAAAATAACAAATGAATCACTATAGGTATTATTCAATAAACAATTAAAGTCTTAACAAAAAAGAAGCTTCCCTTTGCAATAAACAGAGNTCATTACAGAAAACCCCAACCAATCAAAATGCAGACCTATGGAGCCCTGTCCCAAGGGCTACATCTACAAACCATTCCCACACCTAAGGCTCAGGGAATATTGCAGAAGAGGAGGTGGAAAGGGTGTGAGAGCCAGAAGATCAGGAAGTTTGCTATAATGTCAGACGCTACACTCATAAAATCTTACCAACATGACTATCTAAACATGAACTGAACAAGGATGAAACCAATAGGCATGTCAAAATAGATAGGGAAAAGTCCTTGAGGTCTCAACCCTACACAAGGGTCTACAGGCAACTGAAAAATGTTGAGAGTGGGAGAAACAGTCTCCTCAGGGAGGAGCACCCCAAGTGACTATCCAATATCAAGTGTCAGCCCTGAAAACATATGTATAGGCAACACTATATAGATCCAGTGGGTTATATTTAAGAATATGTCTTTATATACGTGTATATATGTAACAACATATGTAATAGTACTTGATGAAAAAAGAGGCCATCAAGATTTTGAAAGAGATCAAGGAAGGGTTTATGGGAAGATTTGGAGGAAGGAAAGGGAAGGGGAAAGTAATGTAATTCCTATAATATCAAAAATAAAAGAAATAAAAATAGGAAAATATATAGTGCACAAAATTCTCAAGGAATAAATAAATAAATAAAACAAAACAAAACTCTTTTCCTTCTTTGTATGATTGACCAGGCTGATAAAGGTGCATTGTGTTATGCTTAGTAAACCACAAGTAATGAAATGCTGTTTTTTTTTTCTGCTATGAAACAGTCAGAATTAAATGCTCTATTAAATGTTAGGTATGTCATAAGGAAATGCTTTATTCAGGATTAGCTAGATCAGTAACAAATAATTTCAATGACTTAATGTAACAGAATGTTCTCTTGACTCATAATAACATATTCATCATGAGTCACTGGTGGGGAGAAGGGTTACTCAAAACAGTCATCCAAAGACCAGACACTACCTTCTCTAATACTAAGAGAACAGAGAATACAGCTGATCCTTGCGTTGGCAGTCAGATGCTCACACTCCACACAGTTCTTATCCAGGACTGGCCAATAACTCACCTGACCATGACTGAAGGGCAGAAAGGGCTGTCCTATCAAGAGTTCCAAAGGCAGGGAAGTAGTACTACTTTACAGGTACTGTGGCTGGCCACCACAGTGGATAGTCAGTTTGCTGAGAAGTGCAAAAGCTAACAGTGATTTCATAATGTTTATCTTTCCAATCACATGGGAACTGGCTTTTGTCCCCATGCTTCTCCTTTCTATTTAGAATCATCCAAGAACTTTCACTTTCTCTGTGAAGCACAGACTGGTTGCTCAGAGTTAGACCTTGTTTTTAGGAGAGAGAACTTCACTTTGCAGCTCATCCAGAGACTGGTAGGGTGACCTGAAGAGTATTTTAGGCAAGGGTACCCTGTGGTTTGGAAGTACTTTTGTGGTTTGAGTCTCCCAGGGGTCCACTGTGATTGTCAGCCTGATTCCCAGTGTGGTGCTGTTGGGAGATGGTGGAGACTTTAGAAAGTGAGGCCTTCTGGGAAATCCTTAGGTCATTGGGGAGTGTGTGTTCTCTGAAAAGATTGTGGCAACTCAGTTTTCCCCTCTGACTTGCTATTTACTCTCTTACATAAACTCCTCTGTCATGATCTGGCTATGGTTGGAGAGCTTTCAACAGAACTAGGTTGATAAAGACACTATGCACTGGAATTTCCAAACTTAAGAGCTAAATAAGNCTTTATACATAAAGTTAGCCACCTGAGGCATGTCAGTTACAGTACTGCAAAGTTAACTAATACAGGTACCATATAGATATTTCTAGGAAAAGGTATAGAAAGAGCTTTGTTTAGTGGAGGAAAGACCTAGAACAGCATACTCCCTTTGTTTCCTCTGCTTTTCACATGGATTTGGGATNTCTTTTAATAACCTTTTGGAATACCCAAGTGATGCTACTCAAATAACTTGAAACCTAACCCTTTATACAGGACACAGATGTTTCTACAGCACTGTATCCAAATCCCAAAGCCTTGACTCATTTGTCTGCCTGTGTCGTCCATAGCTAGCTATTCCTCTTGAAGGATACCCTCTGGGTTATGAAGCTAGGTTTAGAAACCCCTGTTTGTCTGTGGAGCTGTAACTACTGTTCATTGGGCTGATCTTCCACNGTCAGTCAAGCATAGCTGCTCTCCCTGTGCTTGCAAGCTCCATTCTTGGGTTGAGACAAATGTATTTTTGCAAAACTAACTAAGGAGGATTTAGAATATTTTTGTGNGCTTTACCTCCAAAATCATAGTCTCAAAATGCTTATTTTAAAAAAATGTTGTTTTCCTTTTGTTTTTTGAGGGTTGGGGATCTTTCTGAACAAGCTGAGAGCTGATGAGCTGTCCCCAAACTGTAGCACTTACTCCATGCAAATGTGGATGAGGGACAAAGACCTTGATTACAGCCTCATTAGCTGTAATCCAGAAGCCAGTTACAGCCACAGAAAACAGAGAAATGGACTCCAACAAGTAGTACAGAGCTAGCAGAGAGGCTGACAGGCCACATAGTCCCACTGCTTTTACAGGAAGGGAATCCCCAGTGACTCCTTCAATCTTGTGCCCACACAGAACCCTTTCCTATCCTGCTCTTTGGGTTTGAAGCACCAATACTAATATTTCATACCTTAGCTTTAAAAATATTTTATATGTATTCATATATCATCTCATATCTATATTATATGTCATATAACATTTACATATTTATTTATCCATATATACTGCACATGTGTCTATATACCAATTGACTGATATTTATGTCTTATGATACTTTCATATATATATATCTATATATATATAAATATATATATATAAAACCATGTATGTGGTTAGCCCTGTGTACTCAAACATTGCACATTCATGGATTCAGTCAACCTCAGCTCAAAAAATATTTGGGAAATGTATTTGTGCTGACTAGTTTTATGTCAACTTTACATAAGCTAGAGTCATCATAGAGATGAGAACCTCAANTGAGAAAAATGCCTGTATAATATTGGATGCAAGTCAGCCAATAGAGCATTTCCTTAATTAGTGATTGATGTGGGAAAGCTCAGCCCACTTGGGCTGTGCCACCTCTGTACTGGTGGTCTTGGATGCTATAAGAAAGCAGACTGAGCCAGCCTTGGAGAGCAAGCCAGTAAGCAGCACTCCTCCATGACCTCTGCATCAGCTTCTGCCTCCAGGTTCCTGTACTGTTTAAGTTCCTGTCCTGACTGCCTTCCATAATAGACCGTAATGTGGAAGTGTAAGCCAAATGAATCCTTTCTTCCCTATTGCTTTTTGTTGAGGTATTTCATCACAGCAATAGAAAGCCTAACTAAGACAGTATTGTACACATACTGAAGGAATTTGCCTATGAAAGGCATGTGCAGACTGTTTTTCCTGCTCATTAGTTCCTAAACAATGCAATACAACAACCATTTGTGTAGCATTTACATTATATTAGGTGTTATAGGATGTGGAGTGATGATTTCAAGTACATTGGAGAATGGTCATATTATATGAAAACTGCATGTCATTTTATACAGACACTTGAACTTTCACAGATTCTTATANTTTGGGGTGATGACATAATGACTGCATTACCAACTCACATCTTAGGTTTCATGATAAATCCTTCTTGAAAAGGCCCTCTTACCAAACTCTGTGGCTAAGCTGTCCTCATGTACGGTATCCCCTGTGAGAATGAGTCAGTCAAAGCAAGAGTAAGGAGGAACATCGAGTCAAAGCACAGTGAGTAAGGGTACAGATGAACTCCTCTAATGGGTGGGTCAGGAGAAGTTAATTTCAGAAGTAGAAGCTGATGAAGTCACTAGGCCTTCTTCCCTTGGAAGGAGAACAGCAGCAAAGTCCTAGCTCTCTCTTCAGCATCTGTTTGTACTACACATGCATAACAAAGCCTGGAAGCTAAAGAATGAGAGAGGCCTGGGTGCTGCAATCCTCGCCAACAAAGACACTAATTCATTAATTTAATTAAACATATGACCAAATAGTAGCCATACCACATACATCTTCTCTAATGAAAGTATCCAAAACCCACTGCAAATTCTCTTGATTTATTAAACCAAATTATTCAACTCAGTAAGTAGAGCTGAAAGGCCCTGAGCTTGCTGTCAGTCTGGGCTAACCCACCTAGGGAAATTGAAAACCTGGTTCATTAGGCTTAACACACACACACACACACACACACACACACACACACACACACACACCAGGGAGCTGAAAGGCGGTTAACAAGGGCCAGTGTTAAGGGCTGGATTGGCATGCCTGCCTCATCCTAATAGCCCCTTACCATTGCTTTGCCATGCACAGGAACCAGCGATGCTTAGTCTGGAAACTCATACAGCATTTTGGGATGGTGAGGATATAAAGGCCACAGGTAGCTGTGGTGTGATACTCCATGCCGTCCAAATGCTGCAGAGGATATTCTGGCTTGTAAGCTCCAAGCATCACCAGTAACTGTGCCAAATTTACCAGAAGTATGTTTTGAAAAAGAGCTTATTAATTATTCTTTTGTGAAAAGTCAGGACCTTGTGACTGAAACAAACAAACAACAAAACAAAACACAAAACCATTTGGCATACAGGCATTCTCAATATGGCATCCAAATCACAGGTTTCTTGAGGACAATCCATCAATGAATACGTCAGATACATGTCTTTGTCAACTTCTTAATCAGGGAGAGCAACCATGAGGACTTAGAGATCAAATTGGGTACGTTGACAAAGAGTATGAAGAGAGTGGAAACTGGAGCCCTTTCCCAGAGAAGCTTGGGGAAGGAGGTCTGTGGCTATGCAGCTTCAGGAGAGAGCTAGCCTAGAAAAGAAGGCAGGTATCTCTCATTACCTTCCTTCTTTCTTACCTTTCACAACATGTGAATTTGGAGATGACCACATAGGCATTCTTGTCCCATCCTTTGAGTCTCTGAGAACACTTGTGTGATTGACTTAAATTTCAACAGGAAGCTAACAATCCTACCCAAACCATAGCGTGTGTGTTTGATATGGGTGTGTAGGGAGCTATTTTATCCATGATATAATTGTGTGGCTGCATCACTAGGGCCCTGGAGCTTCTCCCTGGCTTCCTGCATGGTGAGTAAGGTGGATGAGCAATGGAATTTATGTCATAGCTCGTTCCCCATTGGACCCAGACAAAATGCTTCAATTACAGATTCAACTTCAAAAAGTTTCAGTTAGCATAACACAATTATAAAATAATTTCTACAATCACTGTTGAGGCAGTCCTGGTGTCTTNCTTATTAAGTCCCTCATCTATGCTGACTTCCTTGAATGTACCTTAGTTTGTGCCCTCTAAACTTATATTCCTGCTGTCCATGTGTTAGGATCAGGATAGGAAATGTTCAAACATATGAACAGGCATATGTGTTGAAGGCTTGGTTCATAGCTAGTGAGATGGTGGAAACTGTAGGAGATAAGGTCTAGTTAGAAGAAGTAGGTCCCTCAGGTGTGTCTTTTCCCTCAAGTTCCTGTGCAGCTCTCTGCTTTCTGTCCACCATCAGGTGATTATCTGCCACATGCTCCACAGCCATGCAACACTGCCTTACCACAGGCTCAGATTCAACAGATCCAANGGAGGAATCTCTGAAAATGTTTTCTTCCATTAAGGTATTTTGTTGCATCGATGCAAAGTCTATCAGACTAGATATTTGAAGGAGGTCTTTAGCTGGGGACAGTAGATATTCTTGTAGCTTTCTACATCTTCCCCATAACCATGATTAGGCAGTCCTTTCTGACTTACTTTTATCCCTACATACTTTTATCACCTTAACATCATAAAAATCTAGAGTCATCTGTTTCTCCCACTCCAAATCAGGAGCAACACAGAGATTGGGTCTGGAAACAGACCATTTCACTATTTCCACAAGATGTACCTAAAGTTGATAGGCAACAACTGATAGAAATTATAAGACTACACAAGACCAACAGGAGATCAAACCAGTCAGCATTCTAGCATGGAGAGGACAGGTTCATGAGCTCCACCCCTAATTGATGAGATACTGACGGTTGGTAGATTCTAGGGGAGGCTGAATAGTTTTCTTGAAGGCTGTGGCAGTTGGTAGATTGAGCATACTTCAGTGGATGGTTTCACCGCTGTGAGTATGTAGGTNCCACAAATTGTACACAGTGGGTTGTTCAGAATGCAGGAAACTGGGGATTAGGTAGGTGGAAGTGGTTCCGGGAGAAGAAAGAGGGCATGTGATAAANCTATATTATAAGCAATTCTCAAAGAACTAGTAAATATATATTAAGACTATAAAAAGAGAACATTTCTTTTTAAATTTTTATTATTTAAANCAATTTTATATTTACATATATTTTGATCATGTTCTTCCCTCCCCAAGTCCTTCCAGATCCTCACCCCTTCCTTATCCATCCATCTTTTAGTTCTTTCTCAGAAAACAAACAAAAACACAATACAACAACAAACCCCCAAACCAATAAAATAAAATAAAATCAACAAATAAACAGCAACAACAACAAACAAACAAACAAACAAAAAACCAACACACTAACTGTAACCAAATAAAAGCAAACACAAAAATTGTAGAGTTCAATTGCATGCTGGTCATTTCCTCCTCAAACACGAGGCCTGTTACTGGAGTGGTTGATAGACCCAGTTTTCCTCTATTGGAGAAAACGAATTTTCCCTCTCCCAGTAGGGATAAGTGACAATTCAGTTGTTAATGTTTACCCTAGTGCCTAGGTTTTCATTCATTTATACATTCATCCATCCATTCATTCATTCACCCATTCATTCATTCATTCATTCATTCATTCATTCATTCACTCATTCATTTATCTTTAAATATATACCAAAACAAAATATAGTAAGATAAAAGAAAAACTATTACACTGAGGTTGGACAAGGCAAACAGAAGGAAAAAAAATCTAAGACAAGACAGAAGAATCAGAGACCCATTTGTTCACACACTAAGGAATCCCAGACAAACACTNAACTGGAAGCCATAATATATTTGCAGAGTAGCTGGTGTGGATCCATTCAGGCCCTGTGCATGCTGCATCAGTCTCTGTGAGTTCCTGTGAGATTTGCTTATGTTGATTTAGAGGGCCTTGTTTTCTTGGAGTTTTCCATCCCTTTGGCTTTTTGCTCTTTNTGCCTCCTCGTCTACAAGGTTTCCTGAGCTCTGAGGGGAAAGAATTGATGGAAACATCCCATGTTCCTCAGAGCATTTCAAAGTCTCTCACTCTGCATAATGCTTGGCTGTGGTTCTCTGTATTTGCTCCCATCTGCTACAAGAGGAAGCTTCTCTGCTGATAGCTGACCAAGGCACTAATCTATGAGTATAGCAGAATATCATTAGGAATCATTTTATCACTACATTTTCTTTCTTGTTTAGATTTGCTTTTATCTTAGGTCCCTGGGCTAACTAGTTTCGTGTTCTTGGTTACCCAAGCAGTTTTGGGTATGTGGCTTTAAATCAGAACAGTTAGTGGTTGGTTGCTCCCACAACCTTTTTTAACACCATTGTCCTAGCATACCTTGCAGGCTGGACACCATTGTAGATAAAGAGTTTGTGAATNGGTTGGTGTCTTTGTTTCTCTTTAGAGAGCATGCAGAATACCTCTTTGGTCCCTGTACCAAAGAAACTGGAACATAGGGATGAAGGTATTATGTAGGCCCCAACTCGACATTTCCAACTTTAATAAGTTGTGTAGGTGTTGAGTTCAGCAATGGGGCTTTGCTGTCAGTTTGTGGAGAGTAACCTATAGTCTTGGCAACATTCTGGGATGTTTGGATATTTCCCTGTGGCCCCTTTTGCCAACAACTCTGTAGACGAAAGTTTGTCCGGTTTCCCCGCCCGGCTCCCACGGNGCTTAGACCCAAATAAACACACAGAGGCTTATATCATTTTTAAACTATGGCCCTGGCAGGCTTCT
>LZPO01117856.1:6792-19247 GCA_001675575.1 Neotoma lepida
CTACCTACCTACCTACCTATCATCTATCTACCTATCTATCTATCTCTTGAAAATACTAGAATTGGAGACTTTATTGAGTGATGAAGCAATGCAGACTATTTCTCTTANCACATCAACTGTGACTACCATCTTCTGGGTGGCACTTTGCTGGTTGACAGATTTTGCTTTCTCACTTAGTTATTGGTTCACTCTCAGACCTGTGTCATTTGCTTCCTTCACAGTCTTCTTCATGAAGAATACTTTGTCTATTGCATATAAATGAGCAAGTATTTCTTGCTCTTGGCTTCCTTAGTCCCTGGGTTCTTTGCGAGATTTCAATTCACCTCTGAAAAGAATAACCCTAGTACCATGTAATATATAATCATACAAAATAATCATGGAATATGCAAATTCAAAGTTGTGTGGTTAAAATGTGAATGAATTCTAATTTTATGAACATAATACAAAATTATGCAAATGTTCTGAATTGAAATTTTTTTCCCCAAGAATCACACAACTCCAGAATTGGCAGGCTGAAAAAAAACTGTTGACACCAACTACCACATGGTAGTGCTGCTTCAGCTGGTAAACAGAGTTATCTGCCTTCATTTGACAGGATTAGATGTAATAAGTGAATTATTTCAAATTACATGTGGCCTTTAGCATTCTACCCCTTAAATAGAATGCAGTGATTTTACATGCAAATGATAAAATTGCTATATACAGGTTATACATAATTGTCAAATCCATGAAAAGCAAAAGCATTTTATGCACAGGTTTAAAAAAAACTGAGTGGAAGAAAAGTCTGAATCTAGGAGTAGATAGCGATGGGAAATAAAAAGGAAGGTGGGGTGACGGCTTTCAGGGGAGAATAGTCAGAGGAACGATGGCAGGTAGAACTCCTGTGAGAGCAGGTCAGGGGAGGAGCACAGTGGAGCTCTGGGTCCCCCAACAGANACAATTGCTCAGGGGAAACCAGTCTTCACATAATTCAAATTTGGTCCACTGGATCCCCAAATAGATCCAGGGAAGACTGGAAAAATCGAGAAGAGAGGCTCTGCTCAGAGTTTCACCTGCTCTTAACTTCCTCTCCCTATAACTTGAGATCAGGCCATCTGTAGACGAAAGTTTGTCTGGTTTTCCCGCCCGGCTCCCACGTCCCGCTTAGACCCAAATAAACACACAGAGGCTTATATCATTTTTAAACTATGGCCCTGGCAGGCTTCTCGCTAGCTAGCTCTTATATTTTAAATTAACCCATTTTATAAATCTATGTTGCCACGTGTTCCACNTGGCTTTACCTGTGTGCCGTTACATGCTGTTGCTTTCTAGATGGCAGAATGGNNTCTGCCCCTGCTCTGCTTTCNGCTTCTCTTCCCCTAGTTCAAATGTCCCGCCTAACCTTATTCTGCCTCACCAGCCATCTAGTGACTTCTTCGTGAGGTTACCAACCTCATTCTCAGCTTCTGTTTCCTTCTTTTCTCTTTGTTTCATTTTCTTACCTCTTGAATGCACACGAAAGTTTATTCATTCCACAACCACAATGAGAATAGCCACTATTTAGGGAGCACAGTCTTCACTGGCTACCAACGAGGAACTGATTCTAGGGTTGCTCTCCACAGGAGTAATATCATTTGCAGATGTTCAGGTCTCTCATAAATGCCATGGCGCTTGATAGACTATACCTATACCTCCCACCAGCACGCTTTAAATAATTTCTAGATTACTTGTAACGCAAATGCTATGTAAATTATTACTTTGCNTATTGTTTATGCAATAAGCAAAAGAAGAAAGTCTGTACATATTTAGTTCACATATAGCTAATTTTTTTTGAATATTTTGTATTCACAGCTGCTTGAATCTGCTGATGAAGACACTGGGTATAGGAAAGACCAGTTGTGTTTGATATGAGGCTTCAAGCACTTTATCCAATAAAACAGGATTGTTACCTACTTCTCCAATGCAGTAACATAGGTATAATTTAAATTTACTGCATGTGGAGCAAGCATAGGGAGTTGTTCTTTATCAACAGAGGTTGTTTTTTGCCTTTTGCCTGTGAGTGAAAGAGCACCTATTATTAATTGTGGCTACTATCAGGCCCGTCAAGGCTTCTATTATGTGCTTTATTCTAAACACACTTTGATGTATAGTTCTTTAATTATTGTATTCTTGCAAACCAGCCTCTTACATGGAGATTGAGTGTTTAATCTAAAAATAACTGTGATTTTATGCAAAAATAGCTTCCTGACACTGTGTTATTCCTTTTNCATATTAATCTGCACTGCCTATGAACAACTGGGAAATGGTGAGGGCTAATGGAACTGCCCCTAAGCTCCTGGTGGGTGAGCGAGTTTCATACATTTTATTAGTGTAAGAATAGATTTATTGTTAACTGAAATATGTAATTATAAATGCATATTATCAATATTAGCAGCTTGATTCTTGGACTTAGGTTTGCATTGATTGAAACACTGCAGTTTTAAAATTAATTAGAAGGAGAGTTAATGATCACTTACACTTTGCCACATGAGAGAAAGTATTGGAATAAAGTATGCTTACTAGTGAGTGATAATATATAATATTGTCAATGCTTTAATAGATGTGTGATGGGGACAAGATTTATTAGCATGAAAGAGATGCCTTGAGAATTTCCATTTGAAGTAGAAAAAGTACTTAAGATACCCANAAAATCTACAAAACAAAAATGCAGACAGAGATAAAATGTGTTGGTCAAAAAGAATGGATGAGCTGTGCCGTCTGAGTATTGGGATTTTTTATTTTTCTCTTTGATTGGGGAATTGAATGAGTGGATGTGTTACAGCTTTAGGCATCAGGAGATTAAGTCTATATAGGACAGAGAGTTTGGAAAGTCATGAATTTTAATTAAGTCTACTTTTGTGACCTATGCAAGTCACAAATACAAAGTGGAGTTTATTTTAAATTAATTTTGGCTCCTGACTGTACTTATTGCACTACTGATACTTCATGCACAGGTTGAATCACATGGAGCCCTGGGAGAATCCCCATTATATACACTGTGTTTAAGGAGGGCTATGATCTGAACACGTAGTCCAAATTTCATGTGTTGGAAACTGAAACCCCAGTACAGCAGGGTAAAAAGGTGGAGCTTTGCAGCAGGCATTTTGATCACAAGGACTCCGTTCTCATAAATAGATTAATGCCATTATCAAAGGGCACAGCAGCAGGAATTTAGCTCTACTTCCTACCCTTCCATAGCATAACTATGAGAGGTCAGTGTTTGTTCTCCCCTGGAGATGCAGCATCAAGGCATTATCTTGGGAGGAGACAGCAAACCTCACAAGATGGCTGGACATATGAATGTGTTGACTATGATTTTTCAGCATCTGGAACTATGAGAAGTAAACTTTGTTCTTTAAGAAAGTTTGCATATCTGTGTATGGTGTGTGTGTGTGTGTGTGTGTGTGTGTGTGTGTGTGTGTGTGTTTGTGTGTATACCTGTGCATATGGAAGTTAGGTGATAATCTTTGATGTCCTTCAGGCACAGTTCACCTTGTTGTGTTATGAGAGCGAGTCACTCACATTGACCAGGGACTTACTTATTAAGTTAGGTAGGCTAGCCAAAGAACTCCATGAATCTGCCTGTCTCTGTGTCCCCAATTCTGGGATGACAAGTGTGCATTCCCATACCCAATGTTCCTAGGTCCTAGGGCTCAAACTCATGTCCTCAAGCACTTTTAATGACTGAAATATCTCCCTATAACCCTCATGATAGAGTCTTACACTGTCACCCTCCATGCAGCCTGACATGTGAATCATCCCTTTGTTCTCATTACCTGAATTATGTACACTATCTTCTGTTAGTCATTTAATAGAGACCTTGTTTATCAAATTGACTGTTGCAGTATTATGGTGTTCTGTTCAAATCATTTTACTTTAATGCCTNTTATTCTTAAGTGTTGTGATGCTCTCTACTTTAAAATGACCAACATCCTTGTAAAAAGACAGCCTTGTGAAGACACAGAAATCCAGGGAGACCATATGCCCGGGTGAGCATGCAGTCAGGTTGAAGTGAAGTGGTACACACCAAGGAAAGCTAATGACTGATAGCTGTCAAGGTAAGCTGAGATATGGAATAGTTCCACTTCAGCCCTCCCAAGCAATCAACGCTGCTGACATGTTGGCTTCAGGTCTCTAGTTTATGTAACTGATACTTTTTGTCATTTTAAGTCATCTAACTGTGGCACTTAGTTACATAAACTTGTATAAATTAACATGGTACTGAGGGTAGGGAAATGGGGTTTGGTGTTAGGTATTTGCAGGACAGCTCAGTTTTCAGGCAGGAAATGAAATCGTGGGGACAACATAAACTCTGGAGCCCAGTGAGGAGCAAGCCAAAGGCTGGCCTGTAATTTTGGTCCACTTTTGTCTTTTGTTCCCCAGTGGACTTCACCAGTGTGTCCAGGGTGGCTCAATTTGGACATCTTTCCAGCTCTAAGGAATGATGCTGTTATGTGAAGCAACAAAACAAAAGAATGCTGGATTTCATTCTCATGAAGCCATTACTTCAACAAGATAGGAAAAGTAACATGGTTGAACTCATGACTAGGTAGAGGGAGTGTTAGAAGAAAAATGACTGTTTTCAAGATTCCTTAGAAATCAGAATGCATATAGGTCAATATGGACTATGGAGATGATTAAATAAATTAACAAAATTAAGATAGAAGAAAAGAAGGGCATGTTTTTTTATAGAGCTATTTTCAATGAACTACAGAAAACAAACACTGGTCAAGGTGTAACCCTTTGTGCTTTATCCATCAGGTGACATATCCCTGTACAATGGTGCATAAGAATTGACATGGTTGACTTGTCTGTGATAGGGCTAGTCAAAAGAAGATGTTGAAGGAGGGCAATCCTGCCTGTTGCAGGCTGTGGGTGCCTTTAGTTCCTTAACTCAGGCAAAGAACAGAGTAACATAATTGCACTGGATGAGTAGGCAACTAGTATTTAAGGTAGAAGTCAAAAGATTATTGAATGAAAACCCCAAGGCCAAGTTTGAGGTATCATTCTATAAGTTGTTGATTAGGAAGACCCTGAAAGCCCTCGAAATAATATAAGTTACTGCCATCACTCTTGTTTATCCAATAAAATCTAGATGGTAAAACTCGATTGCTAAAGATATTAGGTACTTTGTTTGTAGGACATGGAAAAAGCAAACTGAAACTGTGTTGGAAGCCTCCTCCCTGCTGGCTGGCTTCCATTGTGTTGCACAGTCCTGAGCAGTTGCTGGGAGATGGTTGTCATTAAGATCTTACTCAGCTGCTCATCCTGAGCACTCCTAACCTGACAGGAAGAATGTGCCTACTTACACAATGCTGGCAGGTGTGTCATGGGGTGATCCACTGCTTTCTGATTGGATTTAATGNAAACTCCACAGGAGGGAATTCTCCTCTGATACTATAAACCTGGTCAAAAGCCTATGGCTGGCAAGCCGTAGGGCCTATTTGGGAAGCTATTGATGTTGTTTGACTAAATAGACATGATGTGCCTGTTGAAATACCTTGNACATATTTATGCCATAGATGCTGCTTTCTTCAGAAAACATTCCTTACTCAGTGCTCAGTGGTTATTGAAGAGATATGCTCATAAATGGCTGAAGTCCTGAGAATAAGAGACTGTTCAATGTTCAACTCTCAATAGGGCATCTGTATTGTCTCCTCCAAGGTCCAGGGGACATCCTTGAAGAGGCAGATGAAGAAATGTAAGAGCTTGAGGAAAGGAGAAATAATAGAGAACACTGTCATCTTAGACATGACAGGGCTGTTGTATCCTTGAAATCTCAGCACCTGTGATTACCTACAAAGGACCTATACATGATTAGGCCTGACAGGACTCTATCATAGAGGGAGGAGGCACTCCCAAGGCCCAGGCCTCTCTTGAGTACTTACAGTTAGATGTTGTTGGGGATGGGGATCACAAGGCTCTGCCCCTTCCGTGGTATCTACAGGCAGTTAATGTTTAAGGGAGGGAGTTAATATCTTGTCTTCAGTGGCATAGCCCCCGGTTAGTTCCCAATGGTCCTATGAATAACTGTTCTTTTATGCTCCTATAACAGTCCTAAGTAACCTTGTTAGATCTCCCAACAACAACCAAACCATGGAGGAAGTAGAATGGATGGTTGAGGAGAGGAAGAGAAGAGGAAGAAGTGGTAGAGATGATAAAGGGGATGATGATGTGAATACATTGCCCACGTGTATAAAATGTCATGATGGCACTTATTCTTATGTATAATGAACATATGCTAATACAAACTTTTTTAAAAAAAGAATATAAACAGGGACAGCCATTTTGGATTTTTTTAAAGTTTACTAAACAGTTAGATATAAATTTACACTAGAACCCATCAGAGCCATCCTTAGCTATTTACCCCACATAAAGTGAAGATGGACATACACATAAATGTTCATATGTGAATGTCCTCAGCAACTCTCTATAAGCCAAAATTAGAAAGAATCAGGTAGGTGCCTAAACAAATATATGCAAGAAAATAAAGATTGGGGCTCAACATTTAGTTGTCCTTCTTTGGACAACAAATAAGGATCTCTAGAAAGTTGTGGGTTAAATCAAAGTTAGGAAAATGACAAGATGAGCCTTGAGACGCTCATGGTGGTGGGGTGTGGGCATAGCTTTTATAATAAGTTTTACCTAGTTGTTACATANTAATTTTTAAATCTAGCATAAATAGGCACAATTTCCTGAAAGTTAATTGCTTATGGAGAATACTGCTAATACCATTAGCACCTCATAGAATGCAAGTATTGTATCGAACATAGCTTAAAATACATGATATTAAACCATAAATCATAGTCCTGGGAACAATTCTAGCTCATTTCTCTGCTTTTTTTTTTTAGATGAGTCTTGCTATGTAGTGCTGCCAGGCTTGAGACTTCTTCCTACCTCTGCTTTCTGAGTGTTTGAATATTGAGGTTTAATACACCCCCCATGCCCAGACCTTTTGCAGCTTGAATGAGAATAGATACATAATTTCAGAATCATAGCAACGTTCCTTTGTCCACAAGGCCTTGAGAGGACTTAGTTTCTACAAGTTTGATTGCTTTCTCTCATAGAGGGCTTCTTCGGATAAAGGCAGCTACCTCTGTAGTCTGGGTAACTAAGCCAAATGTCCACCTGCTGAGGGATATTCTCTCTACAGGTCACCAGGGCCTAAACTGCTAAATATTTACTTTATGTGCATCATAGGGATGATTTTTTGAAAGAAGACTCTGTTAGGGCCAAGACTTGCAAAGAGCAGTCAGAGTTGTATTTATCAGATGCTTAAGTCTTAGATGGTTAGAAACAAAAAATCTAAGGAAAGGGGCACAAAACTAGCACATTGTGCACTTTGCAGGAGAGCAAAGACGTTGAAGCTACAAATTGTGTTCCCATTGTTCCAGATAGTGCATTATGAGCACTGCATCTTTCTTGGATGAGGAGGGGGTTCTCCAAAGGGGAAAGATGGCAGCAGAAAGAGATGACAATAAAGAAAATCCCCTAAATGATATTTCTGTGAACAACCTGGCCCCAAACACGATTGGTGAAGATCTCTAAATCCCAGAGGACAGTAATAGTCTGAAATAATATCATCATCTGCCATGAATCACTGACATCTCATCAGACAAATTTAGGTGCAGCTTTTTTGTGTGATTCTCTTTCGGCGTCTGATCAAATGCTACAGCTACATTCATTTGTTCTCACGATTTTCAGAAGCTCTGGATTTGACATCTTTCCATAAGGGGAAGCCTGACAGACCTTTTCTGTCATTTCCTTCCATGTCTCCCTTTGTATTTGCAGCTCCAACAGGTGCAGATTTGCCAAAGTGAATGTTAATTGCCTATTTACTGTCTCCTGGCTTGTTCAATTTACTCACACATCATTTCCTATTCAGAGCCCCGCAGCAGTTGGTCTCTCGTTTACTCCTTTAATTGGTTAGGTTCTAAGAAAACCACATTAAAAACAGAATGAAAACCTAGCCTTCCATAACTTCACCTTCATCCATAAAAGCCTCAACCATACCCGGAGTTGAGCTAATCTTGTTGAAAGGCAGACNGGAAGCCAAAGAAGAAAACGATCCAAAGAAGAAAACGATCCGGGTACTGAATTTGCCTTAGAGCACATCATTAGGAAGCTCAAAGGCAGTGTCTTTGTAGATCCATCTCTGTGTGAGCTGAATTGGACTTCTTCGTTTGCCTTCCATTCATTCAAAGGTTTTCCTGAAGTTCAGCCCTTTTACTCAGCCGGTTAGTGGAACATTTTAGTTTCATATCACTGATTTCATCACCTGGCAAATTTTTTCCCNTTTGTTCTGATGGTTAAGCAATGGAAAGGAGAGAAGCAGAACGCAAATAGGGAGGATCATCAAAAAAGCCTGCCTAAAAGTTCTGATAGACTGAGCTGAGGGATTTTCCAGTGGCCTTGGGGATAGGGGTCTGCTTGTGAAATCTAGTCCCAGGATATCTGACTAGTTGTGTGTAGTCAATAATTTAGACCTGATTTAAGAATTTAAATTTTTATTTTCAGACATAAAATTTATATATTATTTATATAAAATTATTATTTATGTATAAATTATATTTATATTATATATGTTAGAATGTCTATTTTTAATTGTCTTTACAGGGTAATAATTAGAACCTAGCAATTTGGTAGCATGTCCAATATTAATGAACCAATCTGGAAAATCAAGAGAAGCACCATTATTCAGAGAACTCCTATATTCAAACACAGGTTGCATATATAAAGCTGTTGTACACCTGGTTTGTGACCTAATTAAGACTGCTACGAAAGGCAGGGCCAGTGTGTGATTCACACTTCCAGGTTGGTGGGTAAGATGAAAAAGGCCATCATCATGGAATTCAATTTGATTGGGTCAGTGTGTATGGGACCACACTGGTTTAAATTAGAGAAGGCTACATGAAGGTCAGGACTTGTAAACTTCTTCCATTTGTGACAACTTTGCACCCAAGAAATTTTAGGTGACCCTGAATATAAAGGCATATACAAAAGGTATGTAAATCCAATGTTTACTGATAATATATCATAAGTAAGTTTATCTGTCTTAGTCGGGGTTACTATTACTGTGATAAAGTACCATGACCAACTTGGGGAGAAAAGGGTTTATTTAGTTTGTACTTCCATATCTCAGTCCATCATTGAAGGCAGTCAGGGCAGGAACCTAGAGGTAGGAACTGAAGCAGAAGCTATGGAGGAATGCTACTTACTGANTTGATCTCCATGGCTTGCTCAGTCTACTTTCTTATACAACTGAGAACCATCTGACCTGTAGTTGGGCCCTCCCACATTAATAATTAACCAAGAAAATGCTCCACAGACTTGCCCACTGGCCAATCTGACAGAGACATCTTAATTGAAGTTCCCTCTTCCAAGATGACCTGAGCTTATGTCACTTTGATTAAAATTTAACCAGGACATTATTTTAAAGACTTCCTGGAATGCATATAATTTTACCATTTGTTGAAATGAAAACAATTTTATATACAAAGTGGATGGAGGTNCTTTTTAATTTTTACAAAAAAGAATTACATCTTGGCTGAATATTTGACATTATAAGACAGAGATCTTCAACATTTTTCAGAGTTGATCAATATTTTGATTTTATTATCATTAATGCTGAACAAACCACTTTGTATAAATTTGTATTACAAAATGGTAGCACTATGCTTAGGGCCATTTCAAAACTGTTAGAAAGTTTCTTAATTCCAAGCCAAAATCCATTCAATGATCTTTTATGAAAGATCCATTATTTAAGGCATCCTGTATAAGTAGAATTNTTTTCTATGAATGGCTTATTTTATCCAACATGGTATCTATCAGTTGGGTTGATCCACGTTGTCACAAGCATCAAAGTTTATGACCATTTATGAAACTTTAAGGAAAACCCTTGAGGGAACAGGAAGAAGACTGAANTCAGTTATTTAGAATTTAATTTTGAAATGGTTGGTCTTAAGAGTTCTTATGTTTTATGTTTTAGCTTCTGAATATTTAGTATGATGTATTGTTGACAGTGGGCACCAAGATTTACAACAGATCTTCAGATCTCGTTCATCTTGCATAAATAAAATCATATCAATTGAGCAGCAGAAGTTCATTTCCTACCTCTGCTGCTAGCAATCACCTTCTATCTTCCACTTCTGTGAATTTCATTATTTAAGGCAGCCAATGCAAATAGAACCTGTTTTTATGCAATTTTCAAAATCAAACAACCAAAAGAGACATTAAATTTGCAACTTACATGCTGAAGCATAACAGTAGGAAAATAGCAGAAATCTTTTGACTGAGTCCAGCTCCCNTGGGGTTCAGGTCCCAAAGTGAAGGTGAGGAGTGGCCAAGGGGAGGAGACTGACAGCATCTGAGGATGAATCAGGATGGCTGTTGCTTTATTGAAAANGGGCTACACCNTTTGTACTCTATAATTGCACCAAAGATTAAATGGGAATGGGAGAAAGGAGGCTTGTGAGCTGGGGTGGGGCTTGTGAGCAGGAATTGAGGGACTAGCATTAACAAGTTAATAGGCACCACAGTCATACGTTGATGGAAAGACCGAAAGTTCCTCTTGCCAGAGATAAGGATGAATCTCCCCCCCCTTTTTTTTTAGCAAGCAGGAACTTTCTTCAAACCCTGAAGAAATGGAGACTTTTGTCTAAATGCCTGACATTGGAAAAAGGGCTTTCTGAGGATCAGACACTCCATTGTAGAATATTACAGGGTTTTTTGTCCTGTTTTGTTTTGTTTTTTGTATGGCTTAGTTTATCCAAATAGCTAAAGCAAAGATGAAGCTAGACAAATATTACTGTGAACCTGAGTAGGGCTTAGGAATTTATAAATCTTAAATATCAAATATGCCTTATTTATCAAACAAATCTTACTTATCAAATATACCTTATTTACCAAGCACATGTTACTTCTCTAAATTTTCTAGCAGCTTTGTATTAACCTATGTGGGAGTAAGCAGAGTTATCATGCTATATTCCCACGGTGGCAGGGAATTTTTCCAAAGATTTATTTTTTTAAAGAGATTCCCATTTTATACATCCTCATCCTCCACTGAAGCCCACACAAAATTTCCCAAAGGAAAAATGCATACGATAACTCCCATAACACATAGTGAGAATCATTAGAAATGAAAATAAAAGGAGGCTGGAGAACTGTGCTCTCCAATGTTGACATGCTAGAACTTTGTCAAGTAGCACTGTTCACNATGCAGTCCACACCATCTTTGTTTCCCATGAAGCATTGTGTGTCTGCCAGAGAAGAAAGCCTTGTATCGTAGGGTGAAAACAGTGTAACTCCTAGCTGACAGTAGTCTCAGGCCTGAGCTGAGGTGTTTCGGGTGGTGGCCATTGCCCTTCTGTGGTGTGACAAAAGTGCATGGGTAAGTCCATATGTGCTCTGGGAACAAGGCAGCAGAGAAGTCTTCTAGTGTAATATGGGCAAACTGCCAGAAATGCCTTGGATTTGTTATGCATCTGATTTTTAATTAACATTTGGCTGTTTAGTGTTCGGAACCTTTTACCATTGTTAAGGTTATATGACCCCCTTTGCTTACACTGAGTTACATGTTTAAGAAGCTGCTGGTGTAAGTGAGAAATATAAAAGTATTGCTCACAGTTGTGCTGAATGAAGAAGGTAGTCATTAGATACTGGGACTGCTTAAGCTTCACTTTAAAACAATTAATCTTAAGAATTTTCAAATTTTCGTTCCTGCACATTTAACATGCTGTATATATAATCAATCACTGCTNGTTAGCATACTGGACAGTGGGGACTAATTCTGTAACTGCAGAAGGTTTTTTTGAGCAATCTGANATACTCGTATCCTCAGACTGAATAGTCTAGTCTTTTATCCCAGAGTCAATCAGACTTGACCTAGGTAGACACCTCCCTTGTTGGAATCTGAGTCTTCCCAGTGAGTTGAGGGCACTGTAGTAGAAGGGAGTATTCCTATCATCAAAGAGAAAGTTACAACGGAATTTCAAAGGAAAGAGAGTATTCTCTTGCCATTAGGAACTTTATTTTCTACTATGGTGAGGCCAAGCCAAACATAATGATATACCTGTTTGCTTGTAAGAAGTCTGAAGCTTAGTGAAATATGCTACCTTCTGATTCCNCTGTAACTTCTAATAATGTCATTGAGATGTGACTGATATATAACAATGCATATATGTAGTGTATGTAACTTGATGAGTTCAGCTATATACACATTGGTAATCCCACCAATCAAGAATGACACCACTACTATGCTTTAAAGCCAAATTTGAAGCTTTAATTAAATACTGGCCAGGTAGATGGGCTCTGGCCAGATTCATACCCAGATTCCAAGGAAATGGCCCAGAATCAGGTATGGCAAGGGTTTAAGAAAGACAACCCATAATTCATTGCATTTCCCATTGGATCCAATCAGAGGCAAGCATATATCCTAA